>JARHVA010006725.1:40000-205000 GCA_037957365.1 Torreya grandis | reverse complement strand
TCATATGTTGATATAGTTTTCATATTTGTGCGATATCATGTTAGAATAGATTTATTAATGGTACACATTATGTATTATTTATCTAAAGCACATGGGTTCTAGTTTGTCACATTGGATTCTTGCACCATCATTATCTACCCATCCATGAAGAAAAAAGGTCATTTATTTTTTGGGAGATAGTGAAAGGGATCTATGGTTCATGGTTGGTGTGGAAAATCACTCAGATGATGCTATCCCTCCCCATTGGAGTACTAAAATAGAGACTACACTTAAGATTACAGATTGATACTTGAGTCATGAAGACTCATTCTCTATGGAGATTTGTATCATGTATTATTATTTGAGATATTATTTATTGCTAAAAACTATAATTTTTATTCATTGTATTTCTATAGTAGTGGCTATAATGTTGTATCAGTCAGAGATAAAATTGTACTATTACTTTAATGATTTATATGTAGTATTTATTATTTATTCAACATTGTTCATGATTTGTTATATCTTTTCATGGTGATCATTAGCTAAGTGGATTATCTATAAACCTTTTGGTTAAATAAATTAATGCAGTTAGTTAAATATCACTAATTAGATTTCTCATGGTGAAATATGTAAGATGAATATGTGTAATTATTAAAAAAATATATATATTCTAATAAAACCCAATGGAGTTATTACATAATTATACTAATATTGTAAGTAAATTTATTCACTATTCATCTTTGTAAAATGAATTAGAAAGGGTCAAACCATATGAAGACAAAAAAAAATTACCTCTACTAGATAGGGAATACATCAATGATTTATTGCTTATCAAAGAAAGAGGACTTAACAAATAAGTTGTAAAACTAGAGGTATTTCCTTGATTTGATGTCTTCCATAATTTGTTTATAGTTGATGCTTGTACCAATGATATATTTTATATAATAGGTAACACTGAACCCATAGCATTAATATCTAGGCCAACATTTGAGAAATGTTATGGACTCTCAAAAAGTGATATGGTATATTATTTTGATACAATATAATTTTTTTTTATTAAAATAATGTTAGAGAAACATTAAAGGCCTCAAAAAACAATCCTAATAAATTTATAAAGAGGAAACACCTTTACATAATTCAATTTAGGCCAAGAATTAGTATTATTATGGCTCTTGTGAGTAGTATATATGAAGCCCCATCTATAGCATATATAGATGATGATTGGGTCCATTTATTATTAATGATATTAGATGATAGTAAAATTCTTGATATTGGTGAGGTTATCAGTTACAACTTGAAATAACACAAGGTATCTCAAAATAGACCAACTAAACTTTTTTTACATGATATCTTATTTATTGAATGTCATGTGTGATACAATCACCCTACTAGGAGAAGCTCAATGATGACTAATGAATGTAGATAATAGAATTTTTGATATTTTAATATCTTACACATTCATAGGATAAGGTAACATATACAAAGGATTATAGATATCATTTACCATTATGTCAAAAAAATAATCAATGGTAAATCTATGCATAGATTATCAAAGGATATTAGGAGATCATTAAAGACATTAAGAAAATTTGGGTATTATCTTGATCATACTATTATTAAAATAAAGGTAACTAATGTTTCTCCTTTATACCTTCTTAGACAAGTGCTACAGAATTTAGTAGAACAATGATTTTTATTTATCCAAGAATGTGGATATTGATTATAGATTAACAAAGATAGGGGGTTTTCATAAAATAACCCTAAGTATTGGAAGGCATTACTATAAGTACTCAATTAAAATTATTGGATCTAGAAAACATAGATCACAATTAAATTTCATATTGTTATAGTATATACATTGGGACCCCTATGGGGGAATAACCTAACATATCAAATATCATGGATGAAGAATAATAGATAATTATGGTCATGTTAATTATTCACATGACTATATTTTTATGCATAGAGAGGATGATTTTACATAATGGATTAAGATGCATGGATCAGGGATGATGATGGATATTTTTGAAGACATCCAATCTAACCATAACATGAATAAAAGTGATGTAATTCCTACAGGAGTAAGGGAAGAAGAACCTATTGGGAAAATTGATGAATAATTGATTAGGAAGATACTCAGAAGGCATCACTTCTTTAAGTCTCCCCAACCATGAGTTTATTTATTAAATATGGGCACTCCTTTGATCCATAATATTATATTATATTTTATTCCTATATCTAAACCCAATTAGATATCTCTATGAGAACAATCATTGGTAGTCAGTCAAGACTTAACAATGCTTACTTCAATTAGACCATTCCAATTATTCAATAAAAAAGGGTATTACCTAGTTCTTTCAGTACTTTTGAAGGATTAACAAAGGAAGAAGAATTAACTATTGAATATTTGGTATAAATGGAAATTAAAGTAGAAAAAATAAAATATGAATCAATTTAATTAGAACATGATGTGTTCTAAAATAAACATTTGCATGTGTAGTCTATTTCTATCTCTACTCAGAACACACAAACATAGGTGGTTAAAATAAAAGAACAATAAGTTGTATCTATAAAGGTTGTTGTTACACCCACCATTTTACAAAATATTTAAATTGATACATTAAACACTAGTGAAATGGACAATTTAGACACTACAGTAACCACTATTACACATACTATAGTTCCCTTTTCCTTTATTTATAGTGTTGATCCTATTTATATTGTTCATATTATTACTATAGATTCTACAGTTAAAATTGATGTCATGGGTATTTCTATTAATTTTTATATTACTTTTAGTAGCCATATTATTACAAGTACTATTTTTCCAAGTGATTCAATAATTGGTACTTTAATTACTTCTATAGGAACTAATGTTGTTTTGGACACTATTGTATTATTTCCTCAAGAAATAATAAACTTGACCCAAGCTATTATTTAAAAGTTTGAGGATATAGTAGACCAAAATGGGATTTTTGATAAGGATTTACAAGTAAACTTTGAGGAATTAGTTTAACAAACTCTATTTGAGCTATTTTAAACTCATTTGTTTTCTCAACTAGGGATTTACATGCCCTTAATTTCTCCAATTGATTTCATTGTTATAACTATTCAAGAGTATCCCAATGTGTTTAAGTAAATTTTCCATACTCTATTGAGGATCAAGGTTTATAGAGAGATAATGTTTAATCCTTATTTTTCCACATCCCCTTCATCCACTCCTCCTACACTCATGGGACCTCTAACTACTTTTCCATCCACTCATACTTCATCCCAAAGCTTGATTCTAATTTTGGACTAGTATTGACCTCACCATGGATGTAATAAATACAATTAAAACATTTGTTTAGGCAAAACATAGTGATGATTAAGCCACAAAAAATTATCCTTAAATTTGATGAAATTACTAACAAATTAATGATGATAAAAAAATTAAAATGTTTGGTTCTAGAAAGGAAATAAAATTTAGAGTAGAGTAATAACTATTTAGTTTGATAAAAAATAGAAATACATAGTATGAAGAAAACGATTAGTTTGAAGAACACCCAAAAATAGTAGTATATGATACATGTGGTGTATTAAATTAAATGTTTAGAGGTATCAAACAAGAAAATCAAAATTTGGAGTCCCAGCCAATTGTAGAATCCCTAGAAGATGTGTTGAAATATGTATATAGATCAACTTTAATGATATATGTTTTAGTATGTTCAATTTATAAAGAAAATGAATAATCACAACCATATTTTAAAGGAATGGTATGGTTCCATGAATCACTAAATAAATTTGATGATAAGTTATACACTATAGCTAAGGAGGTAAGAGAAAAGTCATATCTAGGTTTTAAATTTATTGATACTCAAAAACATAAGCTTCATCAAAAATTATGTGAACAAAATTAAATATGATCTCATGGATTGGAATTTTAAAATTAAGGATTTGGTAAAGAAATTAACTATCCAAGAGCATGAAGTTACTAACTTAATGGGATATATACAAATCCCTTCTATATATTCTTCATAAGGGGGCATAATTGACAAAACATATTTCAATACCTTGATTCAAGCTTCTATTAACCATTTTACAACTAAATTTAAAGACTCAACTCAAGGAAAAGGATACTTGGTTATTTAGTTTGTCACATTTACTAAATAAAATATTGATCATGCATAGGCATTAGATAAGTTATTTGATATTGTAATGATTACTCATAGTAAGCTGGTGGAAAAAATTATTGTTTTATTTAAACTTCCCATCGTTAAATTTGAAGTGATTAAATTGGATTTCTAAGCATGTTACAAATATTATAAGGAAAATAAGGAATAAGAAAAATCTACTAAATAAATTCACAATCTTAGATAACCATGGTTTTATCTTATTATGCTGCGTAAATAATAATTGGGACTACACATTCTACTATTCCATATACCATATTTATTTCACAAGTTACAATAGATTTAATTTTAGTTTCAAAAATGATGGTGCCCCTAGTTATTACTAAAATAAATAGTTCATCTATAGATAGTTCCATGAGTTTGAAACCTAGTTTCTTGGATATCTAGTCCAAGTTTATGAATTTTAATTTTGTTAATCTCATCTTCAATTATCACTAGTTTTTTTATTTTGATGTCATGATACAATTTTAGGAGTTATATGTTTTTCATGATTATTTATATGTTTGATTCAAGAGTAATAATTTTTTCTAATTAGAAACCTAAATTAAGAGCATAGTTTATTTTTAGGCTTTGCACATGTAGTTCAATTTTGAAGATGAGGTGGTGCCCATCAAGAATTATAGATACATGTTTCTTACACATTGTAAAGGGAAGAGAGTTTTTTACTATCAATAAGAGAAAGGAAAGTTTTGTGATAGTTTACATGAGATTTTTAGAATGTTATTTTATATTCTAATTTATATTTTTCATTAATAAATTTCCATTAAGTTGATATGTATAATAGGTTGTGTGATTATTTTGGTTTCTAATTATTCATATTTAACTAACTATTAGTTTTAATTCTCACTAATTATTCATTACACTAATTATTGGTTAGAGGTAGGTATGTGCTATGTAGTCTAGTGATAACCATATATTTTATGATTATAATTGAGTTTATTATAGTTATTTACATTGGTATTTAACTATGTATGTATGTATACTGTGCTAATAACAATCTACCATAGGTACTAGTTCTTGGGAATTTATTAAACCTATGATAGAATAGGTTATCTTGGAAGATTTTTTATTAGTTGAACCATAGATCCCCCTTCTTTACTACCTTACCCTTACCTCTCTTTTATATTTTTTGGATGATCTCACCTTAGTTTAGATCCACCAATACATTTTGACTCAATATTATACATACATCATATCTAAACCATCTATGGCTAATAAACATTATGATCACTACTATTACACCACATGGATGTTATAAAAATAAATACCTTGAAAGTAATGTCTTGTAGTTATTTTTTCACTAATTTAAAATGGTGGATGTCTCCTCATAATAATCCTTGGTGTCCATAAAACCCACACCAATAAGATTTTATCTAGTGCTAGAAGGAGGGTTATAACCTCTAATTATTAGATTCAATTAAGTTATACACATTAGATCCACCAATGAGATTAACAAGGTCTAATTATAATTCTAGTCTATGATTATTATCCCCTTTACAATTCCATCAAAGTCCTAGATTAGATAGAGGTATTCCTAGGAGAGTTATTTCTCAACCAAATTCACCAACCCAAAGGAACCAATATCAACATTTTAATATGGCCTAGTTAGTTGGTTTAACCATCATCATAGCTAGTGTAATCCATGATTTACTCAAAAATTTGGATCTACCATTTTCTGTGATGAAATGTATAGGAACATATGAAAGTTTTGAAGACTTATATAGGGTTAGTGATTATAATTCATGAGGACATTGCATTCAATTTTTTTATTTCACCTTATAAGATGTTTCATATGGAAGGTTTCTTAACCTTATAGATATTTTAATCATATCATGGGCCCATTTTCATGATGTATTTATGGTACATTTTAGGAAGGATATTAACCGTAGTGTCATATACCAATATTTTTCTAGTATATAAAGAGAACTAAATGAATGGATTAGATATTTCAATGCTATATTTTAGAATATGTACACTCATGTCGACACTAAATATATATCTAACACAAATTTATCACTAGAGATGTATAAAAAATCCTTTAATCCCATGATTGTAGTATTCTTGCATAAGAACCTGAATATCAATATCTTGTTTGATGCATATGCATAAACCATTAATATTAATAAATAATTGAATTCTAAGATATAGAATTTGGTTATGCCTAACATCAATCTAAAATTCATAGATTTAATTCATATTCCTAATGCCATTTAGAATATCATGGCCAACAACCAGAATTAGATTTACACTCAGCTACCTTGGTACCAAACTACATCAAATAAAAATCCAATTTTTTATGAGTCAACCTAAATTATCATCTAATTAGTGGAATAAAAACCAATACTTATTCCTAGTTAATACTTACAATATGAAGGGAACATCTTATGATTCCACTAAGACTGAATTGGATGCCATTCATTGCATGGTCCAAAAAAATTATAATGACTTCCTAAACGTGAAAAAAATATTAGGGAATACTATAGGGGAATAAACCAATAAGAATTTTACATTATATAGATATAATATAAAATTCATTAGGCCAACCAATAATTGATATCCTTAGCATAAAAACTACCCGAGATAAATATTTATAAGGTTGTTCTACCCAATTGGAGTAGATTCCATAACACTACCCAGTATGTTGAATTCTATTACTTAAAATTTTTATTGCCTTTGAGATTATCCAGTAGTCAATGGAAACATATGAAGTTGTTCCCAGTAATCCATATTCATCAAAATAAATTACTTCTAATAAATCCAACACTACAATGGTGTTTGAGACTTTTGATTTCCCATTCCCTATAGAGGATGAGAGTTAGCTAAAAACCCAACATAGATGAGATACATGCTTTTCAATAGTTATAGAGAAATAAATAAAATATCAAGAATAAAAATTAGCATCTTTAGACAACTTATATTACTCAAAAAAAATTTATAGTCACCCCTCTTGATCCAAATTTTAACAACAATCCACCCCATCCTAAAGGAAATGATTAGCTAAAATAGGATAATCCACAAAACAAGAGTGGATATAATATAGACAAACATGTGAAGAATATCAAGTCAAGTATTAATCTTAATATATTGGTTCAGATTTTAGGACAAAGAGAGTTTTCTCAAAGCATTGCCTAGTAATCCATCTACTAAAAAATCAAATGTTACACATGCAAACTTGGATGTCTACAAGAAAAAAAATTGAGGTACCACCATTTTTACTAACTTTCAAAATATATGGAAAGAAAGTTTATAATTATTTTATTAATTCAAGTGCTTCATCTAATGTGATGCCAATTGGCATATATAAAAAAATGGGATAAATGATAGATAAATAAAAAAGAGTGGTATTACAGATGGACAAATATTTAATCCCACTCATTAGAAAATTACTAAACATACACATGAAACTCACTTTAGAACCATGTGTCCAGCAACACATTGAAATTATTATATTTTACATTCCATAATCTTACACTCTACTCCTAATATGTGACTTGTCAAAAACCATGAATGGATACATGTAAATATATTTTTTCACATGTGGCTACCTTGAAAATGAGTAAAAAATTAGATTAGGGTTAAAAAAAGCCAAATATGAGGTATATGATCACATAATATAATGAAAATAATGAAAGTGTCAAAATTTCAATATTTTCATTATATTATGTGATCATATACCTCATATTTGGCTTTTTTTAACCCTAATCTAATTTTTTACTCATTTTCAAGGTTGCATTTTATACTTTCAAAACAAAGTCTAAGAATCATGAATGAGAAAATGAAGGTCCTTCACATCTGTGGACCCTATATTCTAAGGGTTTAATCTAAGTAGGTTTTAGTTGTGGGAATAAATTTAATTGATATAAAGGGAAGTAATATTTTTTTTCATACATGTTATAGTTCCCTTTTACTAACAATTGTGATGATTATGAGGCTTTAATTTGTATCTTGTATTTTTCACTCAAATACAAAGTTAAATAATTATTAATGATAGGTGATTCAAATACATTGTTAACCGGATTATAAGTAGGTATCCATATAATATTTCATATCTAAATATTTATAACCACATATCATGGGATCTAATCAAGTCATTTTAAGCATTCAATATAAAGTCTATCTCCAGGGAATAAAATTGGATGTCAGATTCAATGGCTGCATAAATAAAAAAAATGGCACCACTCTAGGAATCCAAGACGCAAAGATTCACTATAAATATAGTTCCTTGACCTTTAATACCATATAATTTAGATAATTTTTAGTTTTTAAATGATGGTCAATAGATTTTACAATTCATGAATAATTTGGTTACTTTTGAATCTTAGACCATTGACAAGGAGGATTAGAATCTAATGAATATGGAAGAACTTAGGAATGACGAAATATTTAAATTTAAAGAAAATAAAATACCTATGGGATGGTGTAAATATAATAAATATTTTACATATATTTTCAATATAAACAATATAATTAGTTTGGAGCTAATTTATCTAACTTTGTTAAACTGAATCTAAGAACAAAGGAACATCCTCAACATGTGAACATTGGAATAATTTGTTTCAAATTGTTTAACCCTAAATTGGATCTTGTAATACCTATTTAGGTGGATAGGGTAAATATTATATAAATGATAATTCAAAAGGGTGATGATTAGATCTACATTAGACCAATTGGGTGCTAACTTAGATATAAACATATAATAGGTTTCTTAAAGTGAGATAAGCTAGAAATAGTAAGTAAACTAAGTTATTTATATAAATGAAAAAATATTTAATGTAATTAAATTGTTTTGATGATAATGAAATTTTAAATCTATAAAGTATAAAATATACTAGAAGAGGATTTTATAATACTCCTTAGATTATAGATTTGATGATTTTGGAGCCATGAACACTAATTTCATCTTAGGATGGTTATGTCAATGCTAATGACTAACGTCAACAAAGGTTTATTGTAATGTCCCTTTCTTAGGGGCTCCTTTTTTGAACAAAAGCTCTAATACCACTGTAATATCCCTTCGAATACCAAAACAAAAGCTCTGATACCAGTGTAATATCCCCAACCAAATAGGGAATACAACAAGATAAAAGCTCTGATACCACTATAATATCCCCTTCAAATAGGGAATATAAAAAGACAAAAAAATCTGAACAAAGATACAATTTTGTAGAATAAATTCAAATAAAAAATAAACCATAGTAAATCTCTTAACTGCCAAATCACTAATCTTATTATTCATCCAGATGATTACAATAGAGATCCTTTGTCATGCATATAAAATAATATTCAAATACAGTCTTAAAAGCTTGAGTATTCCAAAAACTAGGAATAAAACCTAAATCTGGTACGTCTCAGCCTGCTATGTCAAAAACATAGTTGTCGATGTTGGTTATACTATCGTCATCGATCGACTGGGGTCATTAACCTGCCAACGTCGGTGATAGGTTAGCCGATGTCAGTCGCTATGGATCTTTACCTATCGATGTCAGTCACTGTATGGATCTGTACGGACTTCATATGGCTGCCAATTAATTACACCCTATTTGTTGGACCCCTGACCTCAAGATATATGACTCTAATATAGAAGATCTCTATATATATAATTTATTAAATAAAAACATAAGGAAATAAATACCTAAAATCCCTGTGATAACTTCTGTGTGAAGTTATCTCCCAAACCTATAAACCTCTGTGATAACTTTTGTATGAAGTTATCTCTCAATTTGCTAATAGATTAGCTGATATTTCATAGCCTCTGAATCACACACACTAAAGAGTGGATGTTCTCCAGTTCAAATGGAATCCTGAAACCCTTGGCTCAGTCTTCACAGAAGAATTCTTCAATATCAAAATCAATAATCAATTCATAATCAATAATGGCCTCATCCCCATAAGAAACCCTTATATCCTCCAAAAAGATGCACTTGCCCTAATTAGGGTTTCATAATTAAGAATTAGGGTTTCTCAATTAAAATATGCTAAATATTTAATATTTGATTAAATCAATCAAATATTAATATCTCCCTCAATACATGTCCGATCCTCAAACTTACTGAAGCTGGTGAATTAGGGAGTGATTCTACACATGACCATACCAAAATAAGGGTGCTCTGTTGCATGTCAAATATCTCTAAATAATAGGAGCTCAAATAAACATGCTCAAAAAAGCCCAAATGAATGCCAACTAAAACAAATTCTGCTAATCGAAGCCAAGCCAAGCTCCATCATGACCCTCTATCCATACTATCAGCCTACGAAGGTCACATAATAGGCTAAGCATCAAGTCTGTCAATGCCCACTAAAAAGGGGACATGACAATCCGCCCCTCCAGAAATTGCTTGTCCCCAAGCAATCTCAGAACAATGAACCACTCGATCCACCTGGATCCCAAATGTAGTTATGTTCTACACTACTGTTAATCAATGCAAGTTCCTACAATATCCTCTCAAATATAACCAAGAGGAATCCATAATCAAACTGGTGAATGCAACTCAACCAATCTCTAAAATCACAATTGCCCTGGATGTGTCAATATCACAATCTGTGTAACTTGCTACTACCAATTCCATCTACAGAAGATGGTGCCAATCCATCCCATAATGGATGGTAAGAACCTGGAGCCGATCTACACCTGTGTGAAATCAAATCTTCTATCTCTAGATAAAAATAAGAATAATGAGCATACCCCACCGTATAATGCTAGTAGGAACCCCCAAACTCCGCTACTGGCTCATCATCACTAAACTAGGAATCAATAGATGACTCTAATCTTTGACTCCAAGTGGCTGTAGGCTGGATAAGACCCTGTGCAATCTATTGAACAAATCCCACCTCAAAATCCCTGTGAGGTAGCATAGTAGAAAGGATCACTATAATCTCCCCACCCAATCTGCTTATACCACTAGTACCTCAAATGAGAACACCTTCTATCAATTTATGCGATTCCAAACAAACACCTACACTATCCAAAAAATACTCCATGAATGATTTAGTGCAGTAAAAATTATATGAGGAAGCATTAACATACTCCCCCACACACCACAACTGATCTCTCTATAAAGGTGGCACAACCAATTGTACCACACTGTCATCTATGTGAGAAGAATCAATTTGGAGACTCAACTCCATTGGTATCCCAAACACATCAGGACCAGGTACTCCCAAATCTTGAACATGCGTGTTAGCCCCAACAACATGCTCCTTAGCAACAACTACAAGAACATATGCACCACCAACACTCAGTGTACTAAACACTGAGTACACCTCCACACTCTAAATGCAAGCATTAGACTCATCCTCATCTAACTCTGAAGAAGCTATTACTGAAACTATCTCATCATCACAATCTCTAGCTCCCTCATCCTCTGCAACTAACTGAGAGTCCAAATCCTCATGACTAAGCTTGACCACATATCTCTCAAAATCCTAGTGAGCCACCTTCATTTCCTCTATCTTAGGCTCTAAAGCCTCTACCTCTGACTCCTCATAAGTATCCTGCTATTTAAAATCTTCTGATTCCAAATCCTCACAATACACCCACATCACATGATGTGCCTTGCCCTTAGGCCTCAAAGGACAATCGTGATTGGCATCATATGGATCTTTGAAGTATAAGCAAAGCTTTTTCTTGCATAGACCGTTAAGAGCCTCTCGATCTAAATGTGGTGTTGCTGGGTTGGCCTTTGAATCATTCTTAACAAACGTAGGCTATGTAGGCCTATCAGCTATCTTAGAATGGGTCAGCTATAGTCTCTGATTAACAGTAGCACTCCTGTTATCCCCTTGCTCCCCATTCTATCGAACATGTGTGTTCATCCTCTCTACCATAGTAGTGAGTGCCTGTAGTGCCTGTGTCATCTCACAGTAGACTTCTCTAATGTCCTAATCATCATTATGCCTATGGCCCCTGGGTGGACTACCCTCACGTCTGTAACTCATGATACCACCCAACAAGTTGGCAGGAATTTGGCTCTGGTTTGCCAACAAGATGGCAGGAATTTGGCTCTGATACCACTATAATGTCCCTTTCTTAGGGGCTCCTTTTTTGAACAAAAGCTCTGATACCACTATAATATCCATTCAGATACCAAAACAAAAGCTTTGATACCACTATAATATCCCCAACCAAATAGGGAATATAGCAAGATAAAAGCTCTGATACCACTGTAATATCCCCTTCAAATAGGGAATATAAAAAGACAAAAAACTCTGAACAAAGATATAATTTTGTAGAATAAATTCAAATAAACAATAAACCACAGTAAATCTCTTAACTACCAAATCACTAATCTTATTATTCATCCAGATGATTACAATAGAGATCCTCTATCATGCATATAAAATAATATTCAAATACGGTCTTAAAATCCTAAGTATTCCACAAACTAGGAATAAAACCTGAATCTAGAATGTCTCAGCCTGCTGTGTCAAAAATAGTCATCGACATCGGTTATACTGCCATCATCGATTGATTGGGGTCGTTAACCTGTCGACATCGGTGATAGGTTAGCCGATGTCGGTCATTGTGGATCTCTGCCTACCGATGTCAGTCTCTGTATGAATTTGTATGGATCTATATGAACTTTGTATGGCTGTCAATTAAGTACACCCTGTTTATTGGACCCCTGATCTCAAGATATATGACTCTAATATAGAATATCTCTATCTATATAATTTATTAAATCAAAACATAAGGAAACAAATACCTAAAATCCCTGTGATAACTTTTGTGTGAAGTTATCTCCCAAACCTATAAACCTCTGTGATAACTTCTATATGAAGCTATCTCTCAATTCAGCAATAGATCAGTTGATATTTCACAGCCTCTGAATTGCACACACTAAAGAGTGGATGTTTTCCAATGCAAATGGAACCCTAGAACCCTTGGCTCAGTCTTCACAGAAGAATTCTTCAATATTAAAATCAATAATCAATTCATAATCAATAATGGCTTCCTCCCCATAAGAAACCCTTATATCCTCCAAAAAGATGCACTTGCCCTAATTAGGGTTTCATAATTAAGAATTAGGGTTTCTCAATTAAAATATGCTAAATAATTAATATTTGATTAAATTAATCAAATATTAATATCTCCCTCAATACATGTCTGATCCTCGAACCGATTGAAGCTGGTGAATCAGGGAGTGATTCTGCACATGACCATACCAAAATAAGGTCACTCCACTGCATGTAAAATATCTCTAAATAATAGGAGCTCAGACAAATGTGCCTAAAAAAGCCCAAATGAATGCCAACTAAAACAAATTCTGCTAATTGAAGCCAAGCCAAGCTCCATCATGACCCTCTATCCATACTATCAGCCTACGAAGGTCGCATAATAAGCTAAGCATCAAGTCTATCAATGTCCACTAAAAATGGGACATGACATTTATTGTATATAAAACCTATTATGAAATGATGTGACCACATGGATTATTCTATTTTTAATTCATCTTCACTTTGGTGCATTCATATCTTGGTTATGGATAGTAACTCCACATGAAATTGAAAAACCCTAGTTCTTCATCTTCATAGTGACCTTGGGGAAAATTAGATTAGTGGGCACACAATGTCAAGATAAACCCAAATACACCTATTTAAATAAGCACTTATTACATAGACAATACTACGAATAAGGCCTCAATCTAATTTAGTTCTCCCCTATGTGGTGGTTTCTATGTAAATCATGTAATATGTGCAAAGAAACTATAATAGTGACCTGACTTATAACTTGGCAAATTAGGAACTTAGAGTAATATTTTAGTACATAAAACTCATATATGTGTTTTTACTATGACTAATATGAAAATATAATAAAATATGAAAGCTTAAATTTATCAATTATTTTATTAAATGTTTTGATAAGTTGCTTTTATCTGTGTTGGTTTTGTAGGCTAGGAATGAATGAGGGATGATATTGTATTTACATCAATCCATTAGGAGATTTAAATTTCATTAAAAAAATAAATAAAACCATTGTGATATGTTTCATATGTAAATTACATGACTTTAGGGAACTAGATTCTTGTATGGAGACAGAACACTAGCATCAATGTTAGTGTTTATCCTGGACATTAGTGTTCAGAGAATAATAAAGTAGGTATAAACTCATAATTTATAGAGGTGTAAGATAAACTAGTTTTAAGAATTATGTGATATATATAATTTATTTTTCATTAACACAAGACTAGTCAGACTAAGAGATAGGCCAAGGGGCACAAATAGAGTACATACAATACTTTATAAAGTTGGAAATATACATAATTGAGAGGAATAACCAAGGTCTAAGTTTTCCAAGTTTACAATATTGAGGTGCAATATAATCCATGAAATAGTGTATACATTCCTCCCCCTCTTTAATCTATTAATGGCATTGATATTTAAAAGAAAGGAATGCATACATGGGAGTGTATAACACACTTTACCTTTACTTAAAGCCAAATTGAGTGTTTTATTAGTGATTAAACTGCAACAAAGAGCATGCTATAGTACATAATTAGTGAATATAATCTCAAATTTAAAGTACTTTAAATATTTAAACATGAAAGAGTAAGGTTTATGTTTAGAATTCTACCACAACTATGAATATGAATCATATAAATGTATGTTTTAGTCAATTTGGAAATTTTGTAAGTGTGGAGAACATACTTAAAAATCATTGCCACTCTATATAAGGATAAATTTTAAAAATGGAATAAGTACTAAAGTGGAGGACATGTTTACAAAAACATACCACCACTATAATATGGAGATGCTAAATACTATATAATCATGGAGAACATGATTCAAAGCATGCACCCAATCAATATGAAATTATTAATATATGGAAGTCATGCCTATATATCATTCCCCCATTAAATTTTAAAACTGATATAAGTACCAAATACTTAATGAGTGTGGAGAATATGATTCTAAAGCATGCCCACATTAAATCTAAAAAATTGTACCAAATATGAAGAAATTGTCTCTATGACATGTCTCCATTTATATTCCCCCCTTTGAGGTGAGGTAAGAATATAAAATATTAATTAACTTACCTCAAAAGGATAAGATAATTGTATAGTATGTTAATGTAACCATATAACATATAGAAGGACTATGTCTAGGTAAATATAGGATTGAAGCACATAGAACAATGTGATAATGTGAAGTCCTAAGATCCATGATAAGGATTATGGAAATGTCTAGATAATAAAAATACAAGATCAATAATTAAATTAGACACACACATAAGATAACTTAAAATCAAATCAAAAGGTAATGGTTGAAAGATGTTGTAAACAAGGGGCATGTTCAAATACTACACAATCTAAGGGATATAGCTTAGTCAAATGTCCATACATTAAATAATGACATATACAAATTTCAAAGAGAGAATACATAGGAATATTGGCCACAAACAAATGAGAATATTCAAATGCTCAAACAAGAAATATAATAGTAAAATAATACACGTAAGGAAGTGCATAAAAGAAATCATAAGCAACTAGCATAAACATGTCATAGTAGTTCATGGATAAAATGTGTAAGAAAAAAATGTCAAGTTCATATCATATCAAGTACTGTATATAATATATAATCATAGATAAAGACATTTTTGAGTATACATATGAGATAAAAACTTGATAATGTAGAGTGACCATAAATTGATATAACCTATCTGTATCATAATCATAGAGGTGAATGCCCCTAATGTCCATATGACATGAGTATAAGAAGGGCCTAACATTTGAAATAGGATTATATCATGTATATATGTATGCCTATATCACATTAAAGTATAATCATGACACATAAGTTTTTTAGGATTAACTGATATGCCATCCATTAACATGGAACTAACACGTAGGTGTTAAGGATCCAATAGAACATGTCAGTGCTAAAAATGTTTTTGCAGTATTTATTTTTTTGTTATTTTTGGAATATAATAGGGAAAGGATATCATATTATCCCATCCAAATGGTGATCATAGATATATACCCATTATGAACCTGGTGTAATAATTTGGTGATGTTGTGGAAGATCATGTATATGTGAAATATATATCACTATAGTTTTTGTGATGCTCTTTATATGTAAAATTGGAATATGTGGTCATGAATGAATAGGATTAATATTAGTATGGGTTAATATAAACCATCATTAAGTTCTTATGGTATCTTTTGAATTTTAAAAATAAGAACATGTGTAGCTGCTCTAGATCTTTGAACATGGTGTGTAATAGATGAGGATTCTGTGGAATACACTATATATCTCTAATATAGTGGTATCTCAAGTATTGAATACCTATTAAAATTGATTTCATATTTCTTACCCTTTTGTGGTAGATTAACCTTATTAGGTTGGATATTTATCTACTTGGATATAAATTTCTCTTATTCAAGAAGATGCTCATATGGTATTACAAAAATTGTAATTACCTGATTGACATGAATGCATTTAATAGACCCATGCACTATAGAAGATATTTATCAAAGTGTATAGATATAAGGCCTTCCCAATAACATATAAAATATTCCAAAACAAGGTGTAATTGAAAATTTAGTAACCATGTGTGTGGTACTAACCTGTAAAGGTAAGTCAATCTCACTAAGAACTTTCTGGGAGGTCCCATAAAATGCTCTAACTAATCTAGTAGAAGGAAGAAAATCATGATGAATATAACCCAAATCCATAATTAATTTCATGGTGTAAACATTATTAGTTTCACCATTATCAATAATAACACTATGTATATGGTGTTTATCAAGGTAAGCTTGAATTAATAAAAAATAAAAATAAGATTCATCATGCTTGATCTCACTATCATCAAAAGTAATAAAAGGTATCTAAATCATAGGAGGTATATGTAATGTATAATTACCAATAGTCACATCTAATAGGTGCCCATTATGTGATGGTGGATTATGTACATTGTATTGCATTTGCACTTTTGCTTCATTCTTAGAATGGACTTGAAAAATATTGTTAAATAAGTTTTATTTGTGGTGATCACCAGGTTGTGAACTTGATTGGTTTGATGGATCATAAAATGCAATATTTTGGTCATAAATAAGTTCTTGGATCCTATGCTTCAAGGTAAATCATTTATTTTTATATTGTCTTTATCCCTAGTGATAATCACAATAAGCATTCACATCATATCCTTTGGATATAGGCCTATTTATATTAATCTATATATGATGAGGGAGAGATACAAGCTGACACTCTACTAACTATGGGAGTAATGAGGTGTGAGACTTACGTAAGCATGTAAACTATCTCTTTGGTGTGTTATATAATACAAGATGATTATTTTATTGTGAAACTGCATTAATTATTAGGGTTGTCTCATTTTTAGGCTCAATAGGTTTTACCTTATAACTTGGTTTGATTATGAAAATTTTACTAGATGTAGATGCAACTGTTGTGTTTGATACATATTTGATCGTATTTGATGAAATAAGCATCATTTCATGGTCCCATACAACATGGCATAGGTCATAAAAATATTTTAACTTGTTAAAAATAATGGAATAATGTAAAAAAAAGAAAATAAAACTTGGCATGAATATGTCTTGAAACTCTTTACCTACCATAGGATTGGTTGTTTTATCTAGCATTGTCTTATACCTCAAGATATATTCATTGATAGGTTTATTTGTTTCTTTTTTTATTTTTTCAATTTGAGCATAGGAAATATTTTTGGAAATATTAATGAAAAAGTGTACAAAAAACTAATTTGTAAGAGGTTTGAATGTTTTCTCAAATTGGAGAGGTAAATCGTAGAACTAACTCAGATCATAGTCCTTGAGGTTTGTTGGAAATAATTTGGTAAAATTTTTATTATTAGAATCATAGTTAATTCATGTCGCATAATTTTTTTGAAGATGATATTCATGATCACCCTTGACATCATAAAATGTGAACTTAGGTACAACAAAACTAGTTAGTAAAGGGTGCAAATATATCTCAAGTAAAAGAGGGTTATGCAAAACCTCTTGAGAATCAATGGCATCAGGAGACTTTAAAGTGTTTTGTTCAATGTTTACAACCTTGTCCTCTAAAGTCTTTATAACTTTAAGGAGTGTTTGAACTATGGGCTCATTGTGATTTGGATTAACAAGTTGAGTATTCATTAAATGGGATGTAAACATGGTTTTAGTAGTTATGGGAATTGAAAATGGTATTTTATTGGAAATAATTGGTAATTTCATGGTAGATGTAGCAATAGATGTTTTAGGAAACAAATGTTTAAACACATAACTGGTGGCCCCATTAAAAGTATCAAGTGGTAATGTGTTCAATGGGAGGGATATTTGAACTATACATTTTGAAATTTTATTGTCTAAAATAGTATTGAAGATATCATCAAGATTTCCAAGGTTTTGATTAATAAGCTTACCAAAAAAAACAATTTATTGCACTTTATTGTGGTATATTTTCTTGTGTTGATTGGTTTCATTATAATTATGGTTATCATTAACATAATATTCTTCTATGATGATATTTTTAGATTGTCTTTCATTCTCAACATTGGTATCATCATGACACATAGGATTATGTCCCTAATTAGTTTGAGACATCTTAGGTGTTGGAAGAGGAATCTTAATGTGTTCAATAGTAACACCTCCTAATCTAGGGCTATGCGTAGGTTGAATAAAAAATAATATAATTAAGAAATGAAAAAGTATAAAAATATAAAACCCTAGCTAGATGAAAAACCTAAGAATCATAGATGTTTGAATTCATATGAATTGGGTTCACCAAATGTTTAACCCTAATTTTATTCTTGGAATCCCCCTTTGGGTAGATAGGGTTAAGAATATAGAACTAACAATGCACACAGGGGATGATCAGATCTATAATAGTCCAACTGGGTGTTAAACTAACATATAAAAATATACGAAATTTCTTAATCTAAGATAAGATAGAAATAGTAAATAAAACTATGCTAAATATAGAAATGATAAATAAGTAATGTACTTGTTATGATGCTAATGTAGTTATGGATCTAGAATAGGTAAAAAGAAAACTAGAAGAGGAATCTGGAATAGTCATTAGATTATATCTTTGTCACTTCTAGATCCAAAAACACTATTGTCAATTTGGGATAGTTATATTGATGCTATTATCTGACCTTGATACAAGTGTCCTATATAGAATACCTACTATAAAAAGATGCAACCACCTAGATTATTTTGGCTTAGAATTTGCCTTCACTTTGAAGCATTTATATTTGGGTCATGGAAAATCACTCCTCATGAAACTAAAAAACCCTAGTTATTCATATTCATAGTGACCTTGGGGAAAAATGGGTTAGTGGAAAAATGATATCAAGTTAACTCTAAATACCCTCATGTTAATAAGCATTTCCTACATAGATAATACTATGAATATGGTTTCATCCTAATGTATTTATCCCTTATGTGTTGGATTATGTGTGAATCATGCAATATGTGTAAATAAAGTACAATAGTGATCTAGCTTTTAACTTGTAAAATTTGTATATTAGACTAATCCTTTAGTACCTCATACCTATGTATGTGTTATCCCTATGATGAATCTAAAAATAGGAGATTTATTGAGTGGTTTTGGAAGTTTCCTTGGTTTGTGCTAGGTTTTATAGGTTATTAATGAATGAGTGTTGATATTATATTTATATAAATACATTTGAAGAATTAAATATAATTAAATCACTTAGGAAAACCATTAGGATACATTTCATTTGAAAATTAGATGAATTTAGGGCACTAGTTACTTTCATTGGGTTAGAACACTAGCATCGATGTTAGTGTCTATCCCATACATTAGTGTTCAAGAAGTAAGAAAGTAGGTATAGACTCAAAAATTGTATAGGTGTAAAATAAGTAGGTTTTAAGAATTCATGGCAAGATATAAGGTCTTGGTCATCAATATAAGACTGGTCAGAATAAGAGATAGGCCAAAGGGCACAAGATATAGAAGATGCAAGTTTTTAGAAAGCAAGAAAATTCCCAAACTAAGAGGAATAAAAAATGTCTAAGTTTGTGAAGTGTAAGAGATTGAGGTGATATAAAATACATAAAATAGTGTATAAATGAGCATGAAAAATATAAATTAAAATGTTTACTGATAGAGTAAAAAGATGTGATTTTCTATAATTATGAATATTTGAAGATATTTTATCCCATAGTTATCATGCACAACCCTAAATATAATCATAAATATTATAGACATAGGTAAATACTAATCAATCCCATTTTTAGCCCCTCATTTAGAAGTAAGTTTAGAAATTATTGGTGGATATAATCATATTTCCTATTAGACACTCTACTTGAGTGGCTAATGTAGTGTAGGAAATAAGAATGGATAAATTAGACTATGTAGATTTTAGAAACCTCATTTAAGCATCAAAAAAGGATAATTACCCTCTAATTTCCTTGGATTAAGAGATTTATATAATTAGTGGGTCATAAATGATGTGTTTCTTAGACATATTTTTAGGTTATAACTAGCTATTGGTAGAGAATGATGACATAATGAAGATTGATTTCACTACCAAATAGGGAACTTGTGTACAAAAGAATGCCTTTTAGGATTATCAATGTAGGTTTAAGTTTATAACATGCCATGGATCTTGATTTGTAGTGACTCATTGGAAATTGTATCATTATTTACATGGATGATTTTATTATCTTTTCTAAAGATATAAAATATCATGTGGCCCACCTATACAGAGTATTTGGCGTATGCATAATTTATGGGATCTCTATAAACCCAAAGAAGAGTATTTTTTTATGTCACATAAGGTAAATTAATGGGTCATATTATCAATAAATAAGGTGTATACACTCCTTTTTGGCCACTTCCATGTATAAATAGACACTATAGTAACTTCTTGTAAACAATGCAAGGTAAGCCTAAAAATCATTGGAATGCTTTGATTCATCAGTGCACACCATGTGCATCTTATAAATCCTTGTTAATATATCCATAATTAAGGAAATTAACTATGCAAAATTATAATATCCCTCTAATTCATCTCTATTCAAGTTATGACCCAGTAAACTAACCTTTTCAACCATGTGTGGGGGATAACTTATCAAAAATCGAAGATGGAAATTAACCTGATCAAAATTGCTTAATTAGTTAAATATAATTAAATACATACATGAAAATCCCATGGATAATTAATTGGTGAATTTTTATTTTTATAATTTCATAAATCTAGATTGATGACATCATCAAAACATCACATAAATATCTAAAATGATGTCATCATCATGACATGATCTTTTGTGAGTTGTTAATCACTCATAAAATATCAAACAAATATATGGATTTTTGAGCCATGCCTATTAATTACAAATATTAATTACATGTCCCATCCTTAACTCAATTGGGGTTATCCTTAACTCACCTAAGGTTTTTTTGAACTTAACCATTGTTAATCCTAACCTAACTACACTAGGGTTAGAGTTAACTTTGGAGGCTATAAATACAACACCTCAACTGTTTATGTTTAAGATTTTTTAGTGTAAAATTATTATGCACAAATAAATATAAATCTTCATCATGATAGTGTTATCATTCCCATTTTCCAAGCCAAGACCATGCCAACCAACATTACCAAGGTTCTAAGAAGAGGTGGAGTAATGGATCTTCATTGACAAAGATTTATTGATCATAGAGTCAAGCAAGCGAATTACCTCAAAAAGAATATTTTCTAAGGGATTTTATACTTTGAGTTTTTATTTTTGTCTTAATTATCTTCTTGTTATTTATCCTCACCCAAGTACATAGGCAAGAATTTTTATATTGTAATGAAGTTGTTTGGTTTGAATTTTATTCATTAACAAAATACTAACGATCTTTTTTCATAATCCTATGTTACATAGTGGCATGCCCAGTGGGACCCAAACACCACAAAGATCTTCTTATGTCCTTTTATAACCTCTTTCTAACATTTTTCATGCTAAAATTTTGACTTGATGATGAAAAAGTTAAAAATTGAAGCTCGAGACCAAGTATAGGAAGTTGCAATTTTGTACCTATAATATGTAGTTTTGATCTATAGAGTTACAATATTATAGAGGAATTTTTGACTTTAAGTTACAGTTTTGCACTATGTAAGTGCATTATTGCATCATTAAATTTTAACATGCCTACAATTTATGGTATTGCATTGGGTAAGTGTGGTTTTGCCTCAAAACTATTGGTTTTGCATCATTAAAATTTGTTTTACCTTAAAATTATGGCATTACACTTGAAACATGCATTATTTCACTTATTACATGCATTATTGACCCTATAAATTGCAATTTTGCACTAACTTATGTATTTTTACATGGTGAAATGTAGTTTTGAAAATTACATGTGGTATTAGCCTCATGATATGTGGTTTTGCACTATCAAAGTGTGGTATTACATTAATGGTATATTTTATAGGGAAATGTGGTTTTGAGTTGTGAAGTTACATTACTGACCTCAAAATTTGTAGTATTACACTATGTAGTTACAATTTTGCACTAATAGTGTGTGTTGTAAGTAGATGTAGTTTTGAGTTAACAATTAAAGTTTTACATGGGACATGTAGTTTTGATATGTGTAAATGTGGTATTGCACTGTATGAAAACATATAAAACCTAAGAGCTATAATTAAATTTTTATTTATTAATTTGATTTTTAGATTATAATAAAAATAACCCCCTAACACTTTTTATAGGATCCAAAGGCCAAGGAAGGATGTTTTAAGAACTTTAAAAGTTCAAATCATATATATATATATATATATATATATATATATATATATATATATATATTGTGCTTAAAAATTGTTTAGTCACTTTATTTTTGTTTTACAAAGTTCACAAATCAATAAACAAAGCTAAGAGGATAAATTTCACATCACATTTTTCTTGGGTTTTAAAGATGAACTCAATCTTAGACTAAACATTCTTAAGAGCTTACATATTTATCATTTTACTCATTATTTGCGTTGTTTTTAAAAAATTGACTTACCATGTATGCTCTCTCCCTGTCCCTTTTAGGGAACTTGGGTAACCAAAATTGATTTTTCCTTTGATTTTTTTTTAGTTAGTTCAAGAATAGAATGAATGTTGCAAAGGCACTCGCCAAGATCTAAATGACTTGTGTTATCCTAAAATGACTTTAAAGTCATACATTTATTTCTTACATCTTGGCTTGTGGTTAGGATTTCATCACCTCCCCATAAATTATTTAGGGAAAAATCGACCCAATATTTCATCTCCCATCATCATTTCAATCCCACTCTATGGCAAGGTATATAAATCAGGGCATGAGATATTGTGATTGTTAGGGGTTGAGTGGCTAGTCTCTCTAATCATAATGAAAAACAAAGTTAGGTATTTCTAAATAAGGGACTCTAGTAAGAAGTACATGGATGGATTCATCTTGAAAATCAATAGAACCTTGCATAGTAAGTTATCCCATATGAAATCAATTGACATGATTGCATCTCTAGTGTTAAAAACACTTGGAACCATCTAGAATGTGTGAAACTTATATTTTTAGATAAACACCACTTGCCATAGAAATATTGTCAATGTAAGGTGAGTAGCCCAAAGTTACATAGTCTTAATAGAAGAGGGCGATTAATAAACCTACTTTTAATGTGCATTTAATTTTTTGATTAACAAATTATTTCCTCCCAAGGATGAGTACATAGATATAATTTGATGATATAAATCTACCTTGCCAATTTTTAGGAATAGGGAGATACAATTAGGTCTTGTTTATCTCTCTTCCTTTTACTTTCATTATTTTGGAGTCAAAAACTATCTTTTTTTGGGAAAACTACATCCAAGTCATGTTTTTACATCATTCTTTAGCTAAAGAGGTGTTATGTCATCTATTTTATGCCACACTTTACCTTAGACATTTTAAAACCATTTATGTGTGTGTGTGTGTGTGTGTGTGTGTGTGTGTGTGTATGTGTGTCATTTATTTAAAAGGGGCATCATTAAACTACTCATTTCATTCCAAGTATTTGCATTATATGTTTTGAATTAAACCTTTTTTTCATTCCTTTTGAGTGACATATAATTGTTACACTACTTGCATTATTTTAAAGACCTTTGCCTTGTGTTATGTTTGCCAAATTTGGCCTACATACAAAAATTTTCCTAATCCAGAATAAGAAGCTGAGTAGGGTCATGATTGAAGAGTGCTATAATATCAAAAGGATAATATATAATTCAAGAGGATATAACATAACATTTTAAATCTTTTTGACATAATTTAATCAAGTTTAAAGTATGGAATTGATCATCTTTAGGAGCTAGACCATCTCAAATGTCATGAAGAAATAGACTAGTCATCTTGATTATGTATTTTATAAATATGCTTAGAAAACATCTTAGGCTAAAAGATCACATGGACATGAATTTATTCATTCTTAAATCATGTTCTATAAATTTCATATCTTGATGATCTTTTTATGTCAAGATATAAGCCTTCAATGTTGATCTAGTAGAGTAAGACGTGCACGGGGATGTCAAGTTCAAGTTATGACAAATAGTCATTTGAATTCAAATGTTCCAAGGATGAATGTGTAGTTGATAAGAATTAAGATATTGGGAGATCAAGTCAATATCCAATAGTGAGTGGTGATCTAATGATTCAGTGGGTCCCAAATATCTAATGATGTGCATTCAAAGATCAACAATGAACATCAAGTTAACTAGTCAGTAGACCCAAGATTGAATGCATGGATAATAAGTGTCAAGATCTTAGGTGCCTAAATAGATATATAATGGCATGTGGTGACTAAAAAATCCATTGCAATAAAGTTGATAAATGGTTCATGATTCATCATACCAAAGTAAATCAATGATGAACAAGGGTCAACTAGTCAGTGGATCTTAGAATGAATGAAAAACTACCAAGTGTCATCACTATGGTAGCTACCAGGTAAATCAATATTATGTATTCAATCCATGAAAATTAATATCAATTATATGTAGGACAAATATCCTAGATTGAATATGAGGCCACCACATGGTGCAAGCATAAAGGTAGATGGAGTTGATAGCAAGATCTTGAGAATAAATGAAGAGCTATTAGGTGGCATATTTTTAGAAACCTAGATCAAGATCAAGGGATATTATAAAAAATCAAAATCCAAGGACTTCATAAAGATAAAATATGGTCTAGGTTAAAACAAATTAAATATTTTTAAGGGAGGCCATAGAGGTAGACACATCAGTTTTGATGGGTTCATTATCAAAGCTAGTAGCATGATTATGACCCTTTCTTCCACTCTTACATTCCAAAGATGAACCAATAGGTAATAATCCATGGTAGAAAAAGATCATAATAGATTGATCTAGTGATTATAACTAATTTGATGTCATAATTCAACATTCAAATGGCTTGATCCTATCATTGTAACTATAAGGAACATCAAAGCAGGCCAAAAATAGATTGATATAATTGTTATGGACATTTTATATAATTAATATTAGACATTATGTTCTTTTCTAATAGCATCAATGCTAAGAAAGATTGTATGATATTGTTAATTATGCTCCCTTCTCCATCCTTCTACACATGATCCCCATCTCTTTCATCCCATTATTTTATAAATATAGGATTCTAAGCATTGAAAAGGATCCCTCTCTTTGTCATGACTAGACTCTACTAAGATTTGTACTATAACACCTATTTGATGCAATAAAAGACTAAATTCCTTCATTTACAAGCTAAGTTTAAGTGTGTTTTATGAATTCATTGATGTGTTTAAGTGAATGTATGTTGTCCTTGCCTCTAACTAAGTTTTCTCACCTTCCTATAGTGTTTTTTTAGTCCTCAAAGGTAATTCTAAGTGAATATATAGCCTATTCATTAGTTTTGAAGTGGGCAATTGCCCTCCCATGCTATGTCAATATATAGTCAATGACTCATTATGAAATGCTTTTGTGGAACCTGATCAAAGAGTAAATGAATCTTATAGGGTCTCTTTTTCAAGTATAAGGATTAAAACATTTGGTGCATCACCTTATTTTTACATGATTTTATGAATTATTATCAATCTTTCTCCCTTTTCCAAGCAAGAAGCTAGTTTAGGTTTAGTATAGGTGTTAGACCCAAAAGGAAGCATAAATTCTCAAGAGGTCTAAACCAAGATTAGGTGACCCATATCCTATGGTCATTCCCATGTTAGACTAGGTTTAGGCAAGAGGACCTAAACAATCCCATTCTCAACTAGGTTGCAACCTTGGATGCCAATAGTTCTGTCATGCCTAGTGGGATAGGTCTCTTAGATAAACTAAAATTTGGAGTTAAGAAGAAGAATATATAGTAGAAAAGGGGATCCATCATCATCATAAAATAAATATTATTTAATTTGTATAGTTCATAGCACCATCCAAACAACATTTTCATGCCAAAGGTTACTACAAGGTCATCTAGTAAAGGTATTCCCCCTGAATTCACTGAGTTGCCTTATATTTCATATAAGAAAGAAATATTTAATAGGATAAGACCTTATCACAAAAATCAATAGTCATCTCCTAGTCATCCTAGTGTTTTAATTAGTATAATCCCCACTACCCAAATATCCATCAAGAATCAAGTGTTCATCTCATTTAATAGACATAGTCCAATAAATTTGGCACATTTTGATGACATTTATAAGTTTTCCCTTAAGAATATCTAATTATTATGAATAAAAAATAAAAAAACTACTATTGAGAACATCTAAGATGTTTCCAACCTTCGCTCCATTCCTAATGTTGTCCAAGATAATTTGTCCCAAATTTATTATTGTTTCCTTCAAATAAAAAGCATTACAATGGTATAAAAATCTTCCTTTTAATTACAATTCTACTTGGGATGAGTTAGGTGTAGCTTTAGTCAAGTAGTTTGAAGATAAATCTAATCACCTATCATTAGTTGAGTAGCTGACTACCATTTAGAGATTTCCCCATAAGTTCATGTCTAATTTTAACCTCAAATTCCAAAATACATAGACTAGGATTCCTGTAGTGATTATTTCATCCCCAAAATATGCCTTCTTATACTATCTAAAAGCCTTTAATTTTGATATCAATGTGATGATATAGTCCATGGGTGGTAATAACTTTCCAAATGCTTATGAAGTTACCATAAGAGTATAAAATAGTTTGATACAAGTTGGTAAGATTTATCCTAGGACTCTAATGTTTATATTCTTAGAGTTAAAATCTTTTACACCCCCTCAAGATCCTCAATTTCCATCATTATCCCCTATTCCATCTCCCCAAGATCAGGTTGCAACCCCTTCTAGTCAAATTAGTGAGATTGGATAATTGAAGAGTCTATTACAATCTTTTGGGAATGAATTATTTCAACTCAAAACACAAAAATACTATGGTAGGACTTATCAACAACAAAATCAGATTTCCTATCAGCCTTTCATAGATCAAAGGCCTCCCTATCAAGGATCTAGGGAAAATAGACCACCTTACCAATCATAAGGAGCCATAACCTAAGCTAAATCATATATAGTTCTTAACCCTAATATATCAAAAAATTTAAGAGCTATTATTCCCACACCTCAAAATAAATTGATTCAAGATTCAAGTTGGCATCTATTGAATCCCAATGATACTCAAAACCAAGTCTTGGTATCACAGAACATCACTATGACACAAATGACACAACAAGAGTTTTCTCTTCAAGGAGGTCAGCATCAATAGATAAAATTTTTTCCCTAAGGAGAGGCTCAACATGTTTAAGGGTAGCCTAATTCCATTAATGTAAATTGGCAAATGGATGATTATGTTGTATTCAATCATGTTGGTGAGAGTAGTAGTTCAAGTGGTCAAGTTACATCTATAACTAGAGATAAAATAAGAGCCATTGATGAGGATTAAGATATGAATAATGATTCAATTAATTCTAACTTTATTTCCAAAAGTACCAAAGATCAACCTATTTCCCCTATAACATAAAAAAATTATAATGTGAATGTTGTGAAGGTCCCTCAAATACCTCTGGTCCATGAAAAACCAGTGGTTCAAAATATGCAACCAAAGGTTAGGGATATTCATTTATTATATTGTATAAAATGAATAAATCCAATGTCACATTAACATTTGGGATTCCATTTATATTCTAGGATGAAATAATATGTTCATCCAAGAATTTTTAGCTCTCAAGGTGTCTCCAAAACTAGTTGAGAATTAAGGAGTTTCCATAACTAATTTAGACCATAAAATGAAGCATCAAGTATAGTATGTGAAAAAATGGAAAAATGGGGAAAAAACTAAGGTAAATTCAAGTAAAAATCATCCCTTAAACCTATCTTTGATATTTGGTGACTATCTAGTTCATAACTCTATGGTGGATAGCGGATCCAGTAAAACTTTCATGCCTGAACAAATTGTAGATAAGCTTGGTCTTGTCTATGAACCAATTATTAATGGAGTATTTAAATTGTATGGTTTACTAAAAAAAATAGTGGGAATCATCAAATACATTAAATTAACACTACATTCTTATCCCAATCTTACCATTCAATAAGATGTAGTTGTAGTGGACTTACCTCTCCACTTTGCCATGTACCTGTCAAGGGAATTTACCTCAAATATTAGAGGATATTTGTTAGTTGATTAGACAAATTTGATTTTTAAGACTAGTTATGGCACCAAGGTAACCATACATTTTTAACCTAGTTCATAGTTTCATTTGGAACCATATAAGCTAAATATTGTGAACACCAATTTCCTCATTTTAGATGAGGTGATAGAAGATAGTATAGAGGAAACTGAATCACCTTTAGATGGGATTAAAAAAAAAATTGATGAGTGGAACTATAGATCACATGAATATTATCCTTGTAAAATAATTTAAGAATGAATTTGTGTTTATTTCCTCTATGAGAAATATTCACCAATTCCAACCTTGATGAAGGATGGTGAGTCTGCTAATGGTCTTTAGCAATTATACATTGTTGGATCAATGAATAAGCATGGTACTAAGACTAGAATGATGTTGATTTTTGTATAAAATCAAATTTATTTCACATCTATTAATTTTCAATTTTTTTTGAAATAATTTTATTGAATATGAAGCATTATTTCATGGTTTTTAATGGGCTATGAAGATAAGAGTCAATGCCTTATAAGGCTTTGGTGATAGTGAACTTGTAGTTCACCAAGTGAGAGGTATTAATTTATGTAGCAAACCATTACTTAAATATTATAATCATATGGTATGAGACTTACTTGAAGGGTTTTAGGACTTCAACATTTAGGCAATACCAAGAGATGAGAATAAACATACAGATAAGTTGGTTGCCATTGGGGCACAATTTAGTATCCCAACTGATGTAAGAAATGAAAAGGTCTAGTCACACATTAATGTGATTTTAAGGCCTTCTATCCTAGATAATAATGATAATTATGAAGTGTTTGAATATGATAATCAAATTATAATATTCTTGCAAGAAGAGGTTGAGTTTTCCTCAAGAAATAAGTCAAATTACTTACAATAGTATGTTGATAAGATTATGCAACTAAAAAAAAAAAAGTTGACCAAGGGATTAATCCCACTTGAGAACATATTCAATGGTGATGATGAGATGAGGAAATAAAAGTCAACTTTATCATCAAATGAGGAATATTATGCCAATGTGGAAGTTATACTTGTTAAGAACCTACAATTAGGTAATGTATACACTTATTCAAAGAAGGAAGCTTTAATTGAGTTAGGTGCATATTTTTCTAATGTATTTGAATGGAAATATAGTGATCTCAAATGATTTGACCCAACTATAGATCAACACACCATTAATATAGAATATGAAACTAAATCAATAAGATAAAGACAAAGGCTTATTGATCCTAAGCATGAGTCTTTGATGAGAGTTGAGCTTCATAAGCCCATTGAGTCAGATGTTATATGTCTAATAAAGCACTCAACTTGGGTGGTAAACTTTTTTCTAATACATAAAAATAATGGTGAAATTAGACTATGTGTTGACTTTCATGACTTAAATAAAACTTCCCTTAAATACCACTATCCACTACAATCTATGGAATATATTTTATAGCTGTTTGTAGGTTCAGAAAGGTTTTCCTTGTTGGATGGATATAGTGGTTACAACTAGATTTTGGTCAAAGAAGAAGACCAATTAAAGATAGCCTTCACCACAAAGTGGGTGACATTTAAATATATAAATATTCCCTTTGTTCTATCCAATGTTGGATAAATATTTTAGAGAGCCATGGATATGTCATTCCAGAGCTTTCTTAACAAATCTATGCTAGCCTATTTGGATGATGTAACAATGTTCTCAAAAGATGCAAGTGAGCACATAGTTTATCTTGAGTAAGTGTTTGAAAGGTGTAGGTAATTTGGGGTATCCTTGAATCCCAAAAAGTGTGTCTTCTTAGTTCATGAAGGTAAGATCCTTGGACCTATGGTTTCAAAGAAATGTTTAAGCATAGATCCTAAGAGAATAGCTTCATTTATTGAACTTTCCTTACCTAAGCATAAAAATAGCTTTAAGAAGTTTCTTAGGGGAGATCAATTTTATTAGAAGATGCATCTCAAATTTTTCCACATTAGATAATCCACTTACAACCATGCTAAATAATAATCAAAGCTTCAGCTGGTCCAAAGAAGGAGTTAGGAGTTTGGAGGAGATTAATAAAGCCATGGATAGTTCTCCTACACTCATGAAACTAGATTTATCAAAGGAGATAATTATATATACCTATGCTAAAATTAACACCAATGTAAGCATTCTTATGTAGTAGAACCATGAACCCTTTGAATATCCAATACCCTTCTTCAATCAAGGCTTTGAAGAGTATGAAACAAGGTACCCTTTTATTGAAAAGCATGTACTTTAAGTCATAAGGTCTCTCAATGAATTTAGATACTTTTTATATAACAATAATATACACCTAATGGTTTCCCATCCAAGTATCGATGAGTTTATCTTAAATAAAGGCATAAATGAGAAAAGAGTTGGTTTGATAACAAAGGTAATGTAGTATGTTGTGGAGATCAAGGTCACAAAGCTAATTAGAGGTAAAGTAATTTGTGAGCATCTATCCCAAGACTTATAAGAGATCAATGAGGTGGTTATGGTGTCAATTGATAAAGAATTTATACCTGATTATACCTCACCTTCTAGTTGGTATCATTATTTGGTAAGATATCTCCAAGATGGTCTTTATCCCTCTCACCTAAATCCTTCAAAAATAAGATATTTTAGATTGAAATAAATTTCATTTATTTTTGTTGATGGTGTTTTTCTCAATAAATATATCAATGACATTTTGTTAAGATGTATTGAACACCATCAAAAGCAAAGATTTATTAAATAGTGTCATGATGGACATGGTGGAGGGTATTACTTAGCAAGGACTATAGCCCACAAGATCAAGAGAGGTGGGTATTATTGGTCAAGTATATTTGGTGATTTTCATGCATGGCTTAGGAAATGTAGATAATGTGTTATGTTTGTAGGAAAGGTGAAACTTGTAGTCTTACCTCTCCAACCAATTACTATGGATCAGCCCTTTATCCAATAGGGTTTGGAATTTATTGGTCTCATTAACCTCCCTTCAATCTCAAGTCATTAATGGATACTAACTACCATAAATTACTTCACTAAATGGATAGAAGCATGCAGATTGAAATAAGCAAATGAGACCAATGTTCTAAATTTATAATAATATCTACTTACTAGGTTTAGAGTCCCTTCAACTATTATTCTTAATAATGCTATGGTGTTCATGGGGTCTAGAATCAATGAATTAGAATTTCAACATAGTGTCTTTCTTAGCACTTCATCAAATTATTATCCACAAGGCAATGGCCTTTGCTCAGTCCACTAATAAGAACCTATTGAAGATCATAAGAAATACTATTAAAGATAATCAGAGGTCATGGCATCTCAAATTAAAATTAGCTCTATAGGATGATAGGATCATCTATAAGAGGTCAATATCCAACTCTCCCTACAAGATGGTATATGGTAAAAAAGCAAGAATGCCTATTTTTCTTGAATTTATTACCCTAAAACTTATGCATCAACTTGAGTTGTTAGAGAATGAACATATGAAGATCAAATATACTAAGCTTATGGAGTTGGAGGAGATAAGCCATCAATCCATGCTAGCCATGGAAATCCATCAAGCAAAGGTTAAGATAGCCTTTGACAAAGGAGATTCTTCATGAAGTTTCAAATAAGGATATTTAGTCATCAAGTAGGATAAAGGCATAGCCAAGCCAGGAAGGAATACAAAGTTTGACTCTCTTTGGAGTGGTCCATACATAATTTATAGCTATAAATACCACAATGCCTTCTAGTTTGTAAGGATGTATGGTAAGGAGCTTATACTAGTTAATGGGATACACTTGAAACATTACTACTTAAGGTTGAGTTATCTATACATAGTTTTTTTTCTTTCCTCAAAGTGTTATCATAGCACATTAGTTTTCTTTTTTTTTCTTTGTTTAGTTATATTCCCTATTTTTTTAGTTTCCTTCCCTATTTTTGTGGAATTCATTGTCTTTTTAAGTCAAAAGTTTTCTTGAAATCATGTATTAGATTCATCATTATTGGTGAATACAAGAGTTATGTAAATGGTCTAAGTTCTCAAGCATAGTAGGCATGCTACCTAGTTGAGTCACTAAATATGTTGGCCAAATTTATCCTACATACTAAAATTTTCCTAATGCAAAACAAATAGCTAAGCAAGGTCCTAATTATATAGTAATCCAATGTCATAAGGAACATATGGACTTTAAGAGGAAATCACATAGAGTTTTCTAGATTTTTCATGCAGTTTAATCAATCTTAAAGTGTGAAATTGATGATCTTTAGGAGGTAGACCATCTAAAATGTCATGAAGAAATGGATTGGTTATCTTGATTGTGAATTTTAAAAATATGCTTAAAAATCCTCTCAGACCAAAATATCACATGGACATGAATATATTCATGCCTAAATCATACTTTGAAATTTTCATATCTTTATGAGCTTGTTATCTCAAGATATAAGCCTTCAATGTTGATCTAGTAGAGTAAGAAGTGTGTGGGGCTGTCAAGTTCAAGTTATAACAAATAGTTGTTTGAATTTAAATGTTCCAAGGATGAACACATAGCTAATAAGTATCAATATTGTGGGAGCTCAAGTCAAGATCCAATTATAAGTGATGATATAATGAGTCAGTGGGTCCCAAAAATACAACAACATGCATTCGATCATGTATTCAAAGATTAACAGTGAACATCAAGTTAAAAGGTTAGCAGACCCAAGATTGAATGTGTGACTGACAAGTGTTAAGATATTAGGTACATGAATAGAGATTTAATGGTGTGAAGAAATAGATAAAGCCAATGGGCTCAAGCTAATTAATAGTGCATGATCGAATGTACCAAACTAGATCAATGATAAGTAAGGGTCAACTACTCAATAGATCATGGGAATGAATGAAAAGCTACCAAGTACAATCACCATGGTAGCTACTAGGTAAGTCAATGGTACATGTTCAAGTTGTGTAAAGGAAGATCAATGGTGAACAGAATAAGGAGACCAGATCAAATATGAGGTAGATGGAGCTGAAAATAGGATCATAAGAATAAATGAAGAGCTACTAGGTGGCATATTTTAGAAAAAACCAAATCAAGATCAAGGGCCAATATTAAAATTTAAAATCTAGGGACTTCATAAAGATCGAATATGATCAAGGTTGAACTAGAGAAAATATCTTAAAGGGAGGCCATGGAGGCAGACACATCAGTTTTGATGGGGTTATCACTAAATCTAGTAGCATGATTGTGACCCTTTCCTCCACTCTTTCATGCCAAAGATGAACCATTAGGGAGAAATCCATGTTGGAAGAAGATCACAACAAATTGATCTAACTATTATAACTAATTTGACACTAGAATTCAGATTTCAAATGACTTGATCCTACCATTTTAATTATAATTAGCATCAATGTATGCCAAAAATAGATTGAAAAAGACTAATATAATTATTATGGCCATTTTATAGTATTCTTAGACATTATGATATTTTTTAATGACATTAATGATGAGAAAGATTGTAAGAACCTGGTCATTATGATCCCTTCTCCATCCTTTTACACATGATCCCTATATCTCTCATCCCATTATACTATAAATACATGATTTTAAGCCTTTAAAAGGATCCCTCTCTTTGGGATGACTAGAATCTACCAAGATTTTTAGTATAACACCTATTTGATGTAATAAAAGATATAATTCCTCCATTTACAAGCTGAGTTGAAGTGTCTTATGAATTCATTGATGTGGTTAAGTGAATTTATGTTTTCCTTGCCTCTATTTAAGTTTCCTCACCTTCACATATTTTTTTGGTCCTTTCCTCTGTCTGTTGGTTGATTTGGAAGTGGACAACTACCCTACCATTCTAGGTCAATAGATAGTCAATGCCTTGTTTTGAAATACTTATGTCGAAGCTAATCAAAGAGTGAATGAAGTGATGTTTAGAATTCTTGAATTAATCCTATAGGGTGTATTTTTAGAGTATAAGGATTAAAAAATTTGGTTCATCACCTCTTTTTTACATGATTTTATGAATTATTGTCAATCTCTCTCCCTTTTCCAAGAAAGAAGTTAGTTTAGGTTTACTATAGGTGATAGACCCAAAATGAAGCTAACCTTCTCTAGAGGTCTGACCCAAGACTAGGTGACCCAGAAACTAGGGTCACTCCCATGTTAGACTATGTTTGAGTAGGAGGACTTGGATAATCCCCTTCTTAGCTAGGATGTAACTTAGGACACCAATATGTCCTATCAATTTCAAAACAATGTTTGTCTTTTTGGTCTATGCCTAGTATTGTTATACCATCTATTTTGGTGTAGAATATCATGTATTTGAGAAACCTAGTATTTTAAATCAGGTTATAAATTGGTTTTGTGAAGTTTAGATTCAAATATTGATTAGTTTATTCTTATGCCTCGCTTAAATTTTGGCTTGGACATTTATCTCTCACTTTTGGATTGTGAAACTTGGGCTAATTTATTGCTTTCTTTGAGGATATTTTGTTCCAATATTTTTAAGTGGTAACTTTTTTTGTGCCTTGTGTCTCTATTTTTGCTTATAACTAAGGCCAACACTCTCTCCATTTAAAAACTAAAGCATGATTAGTTTACATTTGAGTCTTACTCATCACTTGGGCTTGAATGTTCTACTCCTTATCCTTATTTTTTGCTACAAAGAATTAATTTTACCAATTAGTTTTATGCATATGCCTAAATTTAAATGTATTTTACCACTGGTCAAGTTTGTGTTTGAATAGGTATGCTTATTTTGATTCCAAGTTTTTAGATTTGTTAGATTAATTGCCTAGCATTTTACATGTCCTTTTTAGACCTAGTTATTTTCATGTTTAGCGTTTGTGTCATCTTTCCAAAAGACCTAGAATTTTAATTTTTTAGACCTATTTTATTCCAAGTCTATCTTCATGTATTTTTACCAAATATATAACATTTACCTTTCATTTACTTTTTTATACCTAGTCATTTTGAGCCTAGCTTTGGCCCTCATTCCAAAAGACCCAACAACATTCTCTATTTTTAAACCTAAATTATATTTTTTGAAACACTTTTTACCAATATTGATATATGAATTTGTATTTCACTTGACCATTTATGTGAGACATTTAACATTAGACATTGGGGACATTTTAGATCGAGTTTATCATTGACCAATTTTGAATTAAAGCTCTATTCTAGGCTACATTTAAACCATTAATAGTAAAAGATCAGGTAGTTATTGCAAGCTTTGTTTTGCTTCAAAATAAGACCTATCCTTATATCAATGCTTATTTCAAACCTAGACCTAGACCCATACCATTTTCATAGACCAAGACCACCCTCTTTGGCTAATTACAAAATCTAGCCATGCCAACTATCATATGTTAAGATCACCCTTATTTGGACCAAGTCATGTACCAAGTTTTACCTTTCAATGATAATTTTACTTAATCCACTACCTATGACAGTACCCTTCCTTTGATTTGTGCTAGAAACTAAGATTTGTAACACCTAAGGACTACCATTCTAAACCCTCCTCCTTTAGCCTACATTTGTAACCAATCTTCGTAATGCCCAGTCATTAAAATTTTGGGCCATGTTCCTTTGTCTTACACTATCAATCAAGATTTTTAACACCCTTTTGTTACAATTCTAGGCCCTCATCCTTTGGCCTACATTAGTAACCAAATTTTGCAATGCCCTTTCATTAACATTTATGTCCCTCTTCCTTTGGCTTGTATTAGCAACCAAGATTTGTAGCAACCATTCATTACCATTTTAGGCCCTTCCAAATTTATTAGTTCATTATACCAATAAATGTGTGAAATCATGACTAGATGGATCATATTTACCATCTTAGACCCATAACCAACCTTTATTGATCCCATTGTAGATGAGCCTATATTCAAAGAACTTATCATTAAACCATAGGCCATTCTTCATCCATTCCCGAATCTCCCCCACTTTATAAAATTCAAGCCATTATTCAAGATACAATAGGGCTAGTCATTACCTCTCTAAGAGTCATAATTCAAAAAATAAAAGGTGTCCAAATCTGAGGTTTTGAAACCAAGTGTAAATCAAGGCCGAAAGAACCAACCAATCCATGATGTTTTTGTTGAAACACCTATTTTTTATTATTTAACTTGTGTTGAATCACCCTTTGACCATTTCCTTATTTTTAAGGATCCTCAATTTGATAATCTAGTATTGGTGGAGTTGCATGTTGACCCTTTCCCTTTAGTTGAGGAGTCTTACTCTAACAAGTTAGTATTTTTTGAGTAACCCCTAATGATTATAACTACCTTTAGGAAAATCATTATCTTGAACATTGCCCTATTTTAAAGGAGCCTCACTGTGACAAGCTAATATTTATGGAGTTGCATGTTGACAATTTTCCATTTATTGAGAAGCTTCACTTTGATGAGACAATATTTGTGTATTCCTTGTTATCTGAGCTTGTTTTTGAAGAGATCATTATTTAACTTCAAGCGACTACTCATCCAATACCAAGAATTCAACATAAAACATTATTTTCCACAAGAACAAATGAATAATAAAAATTAAATTTAGGTATTATTTTTGAACCAATATCAAATTTAGCATCAAAAATAAAATTAATGTTAGTCTCAACATTAGATTCAAAGTCCCTTGAGTCAAACTCAGCTTCAAAATCAAAATACATTTGTGGATATTGCAACATTGGTTACACTTACCTCGTAGATCAATTTGAATACATTTATTATATTTTATAAAGATATAAATGATTATGTGGCCCACTTAGAGAGAGTATTAGATAGATGAAAAATTTATAGGATCTATTTAAACCCAACGAAGAGTATTTATGGGGTCACATAAGGTAAATTAATGGGTTATGTTATCACTAATTAAGGTATATAAATTAATACTAAAATATTTCAAGATATTTCAAAAATTAAATATCTTAACAACAAAAGGAACTCAAATATTTATTTGATATGATAAACTCTATTTGAAAGTTCACCTCAAGTTTTACATAAATAGTCAATCCATTGAAGGCTATGTTGAATCAAGATACAAAAATACAATGGAAAACATAGGAAAAGAAATTATTTCAAGATAATAAAATTTACATCACCCAAGCTCTAGTTCTAATCATACCAAAATTCAAAAAGTATTTATTATTGTATTCATTTTCATCAGAACATACTATAGCATTAGTTCTCACTCAAAAATTAAATGACAAGTGAACTTCCCATTAAATTTATAAGCACTAATATGAAATATGCAAAATTAAAATAATCCATGATATACAAGAATATATATGCCTTAATCAAATCTATAAATGAATTTATACATTACATTCAATGAAATAAGACATATACCATAGTCTTAGACCCAACAATCAAGCTTACACTTGGGAAAAATGAGTTGGTGAATTAAGACTCAAGTGGATGGCCAAGTTACAAGATTTTAATATAGAAATAAAACCTACTAAAATTGTATGTGTTCAAGGAATTATAAAACTAATAATAGAGACTAATCCATCAATCTCCATCAAATAGATAAACTAATTTTATATAGTTAGAGGTGGCATGCATGCCCAAATTGTTCATTAGTTACTTGTAGGTACATGCCCACCTAAGTTAAATAGAGATCAAAGGTAAGCACTCAAGCTCAAATTGGAATAGTACATGATCAAAAATGGAGTCATTCATTAGAATACCTATGAAGGCATCTATCTAAGATGCATTTTCAAATAAAACATTATTGATATCTTAGATAATTTCCACCATAAAATTGGTAGTGTACACCCATCAGGTAATACGATAGGTCATAAAATTATAAGGATGGGATATTATTGGCCTACTATTTTTAAATATGTATATATATAAAATAATTTTAAACTTTATCAATTATTTATTCTTTCTCTCTTGTCGAAGCTCATCAAGTCTCAACCTCTCTGAGTGCATGCCTTAAAGGGTGTACTAGGAAAGGGCAAGGTATGCCCTTAATGATTCACAAGATTATTTTTCCATATACCTCCACCTAAAACTAGTAAAATACCCCCTTATACATTTACCTAATGTTTTAAACCTCCTTAGAATCTTCTCCAAATAATTCACTACCTCAAATAACTCCCACATAATCTAAAACCTATTTTACTATTTATCAAATACAATTGATTGGGTCAAATTAGTTTTGGGAATTGATAACCTAATGGGACCAGGTTATCTCAACCAATTTTGTTTAGAATATAACAAATTTATTTTCCTAACTAATTATGTTAATTGGGGAGAGTTTGTTGGTTAAAATTATAGAAGGGATTAGGGTCAAATTAGGCTATATATACACATCTTTCACCCCATTTATTATATGGAAAATCATTCATTTATGCTTATTTATCTACTTTTTCGATATTATACTTGAGGAGTCATTACGTAGGGTTTCATTCTTATTGGAGGAGAACATTTATTTTGTGAAGGATTGAGATTCACAAAGAGGTCCTTGGTTAGACTATAGTCCATTATCCATTCTTAGTTTCTTAAAAAATACATAAAAACTTCATTCAAAACACCATTGGATAAGACATAGGTTAATGATCGATGGATTAATATTAAAGTTAAGTATTCCTAACTCTTATTATTATATTTTAGTGTATATATTTGTATGTATAATGGATAATGAATGTATTATCTCTCCTTGCTTAGTATTACCTCTATATTGACTTGAGTAGAGTTCTTCTTTGCATGTTTATTATTCATGTTTATCCCCAATTTGTGCTACAAGATTTAATTAGAAATAAATTAGATTTACTTTAATTTATTATTGCATTTAATATCAATAAATTCCCCTATGAGATGTGGTATCATGGCCTATAATATTTACAACATATGAAAAACTATGCATCTATAAATGTTTCATACAAAAAGTTGTATCGACTATTTAGGAAATTAAATCCTATTCAAAACCACACACACACACACACACACACACACACACACACACACACACACACACATATACACCTTTATAGTTTAGATGATAATTTTTTGGTTTTATCACCCACTAATAATGGTATGAAAATTTATGTTGAACTGAATTTACTGTGACTGGATTAGAAAAGTCACAAAAACTACATTTTATCTATTTATATTGCTCATATAAAATCGAGTACCAAGTAAATATATTTTGAATGGGATTATAAGTTTTAAAAAGGTCTAGGATTGAAATTAGTTTATTTTATGAAAAGGAATGATTTTTGGTCCTTCATTTCATAAAGGCCTTAAGAAACATGGTGGATATTAATTAGATCATAAGGTTATGATAATATCTAACAATATTTCTAGTTAAGATCCTTTCAAATCATGACATTTAGGGAAATAATGTCCAATAAAAACCATTATAGTATTTTATTGGTATAATAACTTATATTATTTCACATTCAATAAATAATTTAACTCTAAACTCATTTTTAAGTAATTATCATTACTTTTTATGAATTTGCTTAAATCCCAAGGTAGTTATTCTCATGAAAAGTATCCTCATGGTAGTTTTTCTCATGGGAATTCTTAGTTTATATTTTTTCCAATCAATTTTTTTCAGATGGTGTAGTTTTAGTTACCTCATGAAATATAATGATTTAATGATATGAAAATATGGGTTATTTAAAATATACTTTTTTTTTTAATAAAATGAAATTGATAAGTGTAAATCCAAAGCATCTAACCTTTTCCATCATCCTACCAATATGTGCCAAAATGGGACATTTAGAAAATGGCATAGAAATCCTACAAATATTATTTGTAATATATATTTTGTTAGATTTTTTATTCTCAATTTCCCTTCTAGACATGTATTCAAATGTAGAATCATAAACAAAACATGTTAGAGCTTGGGTTTCTAAAGCCCACTGCTTAGTGTCTGCAAAATTAGTATGTTACTTATCTTGTTCATCTATATAATAATATAAATATATAAGGTTTCTTAACTAAAAAAAAATATATAAAATTCACCCTAGTATTGGACTTAAAAAATATTCCCCCATATGTCCATATTAAAAGGGTCTTAGTAAACCCCAAAATTCTTGTCTTGTAACTTGGTTTTACAAAAATAAATAGAGGACATATCTATGAAGGTGGATAACACAATCCCCATGTCTAGGATATATTTAGGAAATGGATACTATAATAAAAATACTTGGGACACCCCAATTATGTATATTGTGTGTAACATATATCCTATGGAAATTAGGGTAGCACACCCAGTAAATAAAACCTAGATCCACTATTTATTCTTAAGTGTGATCTATAGTGATACATAAAATAAATATTAATGAATAATTAAATAATAAAACCTTTTATATTGTTTTTCCATATATTTATATCCTCTATTATCTAGTGAAAATATTGTGCTTAACCCCAGTGCAAGATCTTTGTCAACTATTTATTTTACTAGTTGCATGTGAAATTAAGACATAACTAGATAAGAAATTATCAACCTTATTAGGTGTGGTTTTTCAAATATGTGTTTGATTTTTAAGAGGATCATTATTGGGTTACCAATTTAAAGGGTATTTTGATTTTTTGAGAGAGAATCTTTATTTTATTTAGTGATGCTTTCTTTCCATTTTCAATACATTGTACTATATTTAATGGATTTTCAAAACCATCACTACCTATAATATTTTAATTTTCATATAAATATTATTGTGAGAAACACACCCTCACATTAAATTTTTGTAGATGTGGACCCACTTTAAGCTAAAAATTCCATGTTCATGTCTAAATTTGGTACAAAACCTTGGAATTCCAAACTATAGGTTGATATATTAATTTTATTATTGTCTTGTGACTTTATTTTTTACTTTGGCACATTAGTTTAATTCATGGATACATTATTCAATCATATTACTATGGTAGATTAATTTATTCACTATTTAAATTTATATAATGAAGTAGAAAGGTTCAAACCATATGAAGACAAAAAAAAATTACCTCTACCAGATAGGGAATACATCAATGATTTATTACTTATCAAAGAAAGAGGACTTCACAAATAAGTTGTAAAACTATAAGTATTTCCTCGATTTGATGTCTTCCATACTTTTTTATATTTGATGCTTGTACCAATGATATATGTTATATAATAGGTAACATTGAGCCTATAACATTCATAGCTGGGCCAACATTTGAGAAATATTGTTTGTTCTTAGAAAGTGATATAGTATATTATTTTGATACTATTAATTTTTTTTTTAATGAAAATAATGTTAGAGAAACATTAAATGCCTGACAAAATAATCCCAAAAACATTATAAAGAGGAAAAACCTTTGTATCACTCAATTTAGGCCAATAGTTAGGATTATTATGGTTCTTATGAATATGATATATGGAGCCCCATCTATAGCATACGTAGATTATGACTAGGCCCATTTAATATCAATGATATTTGATGATAAAAAAATTATTGATATTAGTGAGGTTATTAGTTACAACTTGAAATAACACAAGGTGTCTCAAAAAAAACCAACTAAACATTTTTACATGATGTCTTATTTATTGAATGTCATGTGTGATACAATCACCCTACCATAAGAAGCTCAAGGGTGACCAAGGAATGTAGATAACAGGATTTTTGATGATTTTAATATCTTACACATTCACAGGGTTAGATAACATGTACATAGGATTGTAGATATCTTTTACCATTATGTCTACAAAATAATCAATTGTAAACCTGTGCCTAGATTATTAGAGGAAATTATGAGGTCACTAAAAACATTAAGAAATTATGGGTATTATCCTGATCATATTATTATTAGAATAGAGGGAACTATTTTTAATATTTATCACCTTCTTAAATAAGTTATAGAGAATTTAGTAGAACAAGAGAAAGCGTTTCAGATTTCTAAGAGTGTGGATATTTATTATAGATTATAAAAACTAGGGGGTTTCCATAAAACAACCCTAATTATTGGAAGATAGTAGTACAAGTACTCAAGTCAAATTATTAGATATTCAAAACATAGATCATAGTTCAATTTTAGACTGGTAGTGTATATACATTGGGATCCCCATGGTGGAATATCCCAGCATGTCAAATATCTTGGAAGAATAATAAAAGATTATTATGGACTTGTTAGTTATTCACATGACTACATTTTTATGGATAGAGAAGATGATTCTAAATTATAGATTAAGATGTATTGATGGGGGATGATGATGGATATTTTTAAAGAGATCCAATCTCACCTACACATAAATAAAAGTGATGTAATTCCCATAGGGTTATTGGAATAGGAACCTATTAAGGAAATTGATCAATACTTGACTAGGAACATACTTAGAAGGCTTCAAATTCCTAAGTCTACCTATCCACTAGTTTATATATTAGACATGGGAACTCTTTTAATCTATCCTTTTGTAGTCTTATTTATTCCTATATCTTAACCTACTTAGTCACCTCCATAAGTACAATCATTGGTAGTCATTCAAGACCCAACAATGATTACTTTAGTTAGACCCATTCTAGTTATTCAAGAAAAAAGTTTGTTACCTAGTTCTTTTAGTACTTTTGAAGGATTAGCAAAGGAATAAGAATTCACTAATGAATATTTGGTATAAATGGAAATATAAGTATAAAATCAAGTAAAAAATGAATCAATTAAATTAGAACATGATGTGTTTTAAATGGAACCTTTACATATGTAGTTTACTTCTATCTCTCCTCAAAACACACAAACATAGGTGGTTGAAACACAATAATAATATGTTGTAGTTATCAATGTGGTTTTTCCAACCACCATTGTACAAACTCTTCAAATGGATCCATTAAACACTAATGGAATGGATAATGCAGACACTAAAGTAACCACTAGTATAGAAACTATAGTTCCCCTTTCCCCATTTATAGTGTCGCTCCAATTTCTATTGTTCATATTATTAATGTAGATTCTGTATTTAAAATTGATGTCATGGGTATTTATGTTCCTTTTTATAGTAATTTTAGTAGTCCTATTATTACAAGTACTACTATTATAGGTGATTCACTAATTGTTGCTTTAATTACTTCCATGGGAACTAATGTTATTATGGACACTATTGTATTATTTCTTCAAACAAAAATAAACTTTACCCTAGATATTATTTCAAATTTTGAGGATATAGTAGACCCATAGGGGTTTTTTCCTATGGATTATCAATTAAACTTTGAGGACTTAGTTCACATAATCTATTTTATTAATTTCACACTCACTTTTCTACTCAACGAAGGATTTACATGTACTCAATTTATCCCATAAATTCCATTGTTACAACTATTCAAGATTTTCCCAATGTGTGTAAGTACATTATCCATACTCCATGAAGGATCAAGGTTTATAGAGATATAATGGTTAATCCTCATTTTCCCACATCCTCTTCATCCACTCCTCTAACACTGATAGGAACTCTAACCATTGTTCCATCCACTCACACTTAACCCCAAAGATTTATTCTGATTAAGAGTCTAGTATTGGACTCACCATTAATGCAATAAATATAAATTAAAAAAATTAGTATATGTTACATGTGGTGTATTAAATAACATTTTCAGAGGTATCAAACAAGTAAATTAAAATATGGAGTCCCAACCAAGGTTAGAAGCCTTAGAATATGTGTTTCAATAGGTATATAGATCCACTCCCATGGTATATAATTGAGTATGTTAAATTTATAAATCTCATGAAGAATCACAACCACATTGGAAAGGAGTGGTATGGTTCCATGAAATAGTGAATAAATTGGATGATAAGCTATACACTATAGCTAAGGTGGTAAGGGAAAATTCATATCTAGGTTTAAATTTATTTATTATTCCAAACATTAAATTCACCCAAAATTATGTGAACAACATTAAATATGATCTCATGGAGTGGAATTTGACAATGCAAGAGCTGGTAAATAAATTAACTATCTAAGAGCATGAAGACACTGACTTACTGGGAGATATACAAATCTATTCTATATATTATCCATAAGGGGGGATAATTGACAAAACATAATTAAATACCTTACATTAGGATTATATTAAACATTTTACAACTAAATTTAAATACTCAACTCAAGGAAAAGGAGACAACTAGCCATTTAGTTCATCACATTTGCTAAATATAATATTGATTATGCATAGGCATTGGAGAAGTTACTTGATATTGTAATGATTAATCATAATAAGTTGATGGAAAATTTTGTGTTTTATTTAAAATTCCCATCATTAAATTTTAAGTTATTGAATTATATTTCTAAGCATGTTACAAATCTTATAATAAAAATAAGTAACAATAAAAAATATACTACATAACTTCAAAAGCTTAGATAACCATAGTTTCATCTTATTATGCTACATAAGTAATATTTGGGACTACACATTATACTATTTATTTTACCATAGTTATTTCACAAGTTAAAATAGATTTAAATTTAGTTTAAAAAATGGTAGTACCCCCAGTTATTACTACAATCAATAATTTATCGATAGATAGTGACATGACATTGAACCCTATTTTTGGGAGATCCAGCCCAAGGTTTACAATATTAATTTTATTCGGTTCATATTAAATTATCATTAGTTGTTATATTTATATGTCATGATCCAATTTTTAGACTTATATTTTTTTCATGCTTATTTATATATTTTATTCAAGAGTAATAAAATTTTTTAATTAGAAACCAAAATTAAAAGCATAGTTTATTTTCAGGATTTGTACATGTAGTTCAGTTTTGAAGATGAGGTAGTGACCATAAATAATTATATATACATTTTTATTACACACTATAAAGGAAGGATAATTTTTGGTAATCAATACAAGAAATAAAAAATTTATGAAAGTTCTATGATTTTGTGCAAATGTTCTTTTTTCTTCCAATTTCTATGTTTCATTGAGGAAATTCCATTAATTTGATATCTATAATAGGTTGTGTGATTATTTTGGTTTATAATTATTCATATTTAACTAACTATTAGTTTGAATTCTCATTTATTATTGATCACACTAATTATTGGTTAGAGGTAGGGATGTGCTATGAAGTCCAATTCTAACCATATATTTGATGATGATTATTGATTTAATTGTAGTTATTTCCTTTGGTGTTTAACTATGTTTGTATGTATAATATGATAATAAAAGTATATAGTAGGTACCAGTTATTAGACATTTAGTTAGCCTATGATTGAATATGTTATATTGGAATGGTTTTTTCCTTAGTTAAACCATAGAGCCCTCTTATTTTATACGTTACCCTTCCCTCTCTTTTACTTTTTTTGGATAATCTCACCTTAGGTTAGATCAACCAATACATATTGACTCAATCTTATACATCCATAATATATGAACCATCTATGTTTCATAAAAATTATGGTCACTTTTATTCAACCACATGGCTATTATCAAACTAAATAACCTTTAACTCATGTCTTTTAGTGAATTTTTAATTGATATTAAAATTGTATATGCCTCTTCATAATAATCCTTTGTTTTCATAAAACCCACACTACAAGGATTTTATTTGGTTTGAGAATTAGGGTTACAACATCTAATTATTAGATTCACTTGAGTTTCACACATTGTATCCACTAGTGAGATTAACAAGGTCTATGTCTAATTTTGGTTTATGAATATTATCACATTTACAATTCCATCAAAGACGTAGATTATCTAGAGGTATCCTTAGGAGAATTTTTCCTCAACTAAATTCACCAACCCAAAGGAACTAATGTCAACATTTTACTATGGCCTAGTTGGTTAGTTTAGCCATCATCATAACTAGTGTAATCCATGATCTACACAAATATTTGGATCTCCTCTTTTGGGGGATGAAATGTAGAGGAACACATGATTTTAATACTTATCTAGGGTTAACGAATGTAATTCATGAGGACATTGCATTCAAACTATTTATTTTCACCCTTAAAGATGTTTCTTATGATTGGTTTCTTAACCTTATAGAGATTTCAGTCACATCATGGGCCCAATTTCATGACACATTTATGGTACAATTTGGGAAGGATACTAACCCTAGTGTCAAATACCAACATTTTTCTAGTAGAAAAAGAGAAGCAAATAAACTAATTAGAGATTTTGATTCCATATTTTAGAATATGTACACCTCTATGGATAGTACCTATAGATATAAAACTATTTTATCACTGGAGATTTACAAAAATTCTTTGATCCCATGATTGTAGTATTCTTACATAGGGCCATAAATATCAATAACTTATTTGATGCATATGTAGAAGCCATTAATATTTATAGATACTTGAATGTTCAGCTATAGCCTTTGGTTACACCTAATTTAAATCTAAAATTCCTACATTTAAGTCATATTCACAATGCCAATTAGAATATCATGGCCAACAATAAGAAATAGGTTTACACTTAGTTTCCTTGGTCGCAAACTACACCAAATCAAAATCCATTTTTTTTGAATCAGCCTACATTAGTATCTAACTTGTAGAATCTAAACCAAGACTTATTCCTAGTTATAAATTTTAAAATTCATGGAATAACTTATGATTCCACTAAGATAAAATTGGGTTCCATTGAGTTCATGGTCCAAAAACTTAGTAATGACTTCCTTAGCATGCAAAAAATATTGGGGAATATTGTAGGGGAATCAACCAATAGTAATTTTACATTCTAGAGATATAATAGAAAATTAATTAGGTTAGTTAATAATTTATATCCTTAGCATAAAAAATTATTTGAGCTAAATATTTGTAAGGCTACTCTACCCAATTGGTGTAGAATCCATAACACAAACCAACATGGTGAATTATATTGCTTAAAATTTTGTACTACCTTTGAGATATTCCAGTAGTAAATGGCAAGATATGAAGTTATTCCCAATAATCCATATTCATCTACATCATATGCTTCTAATAATCTAACACTATAATTATGTTTTAGACTTTGTATTTCCCATTCCCTATAGAGGATGAGAATGAGCCAAAAACCAACATAGATGAGTTACATGCTTTTTACCAATTCCACTAAAATGACTAAAATATCAAGAATAAAAATTAGCATCCATAGATAACTTATACACCTCTAAAAAATAGTGTATTCACTCTTATTGATCCAAATTTTAATAATAATCCACCCCATCCTAAAGTAAATGAATAGCCAACAATGAAAAAAATAAGAATGGATCCAATATATTCAAAGACATGAATAAGATTAATTTAAATATTACTCTTCATGAGTTAGCTCAGATTACATAACAAAGAGAGTTTTTATCAAAGCATTATCTAGAAAGCCATCTACTAACAAATTGATTTCTACACATGCAAATGCGAATGTCTATAAATAAAAATTTGAGGTACCACCATTTTTATGAACTTTTAGAATATATGTAAAGAATGTGCATAATTATTATGGTTGATTCATGTGCTTCAACTAATGTGATGCTAATTGTTATATGTAAAAATTTGGAATTAGCTATAGATAAGTCAAAAAGAGTGATATTACAAATGGACAAATCTTCAATCACACTCATTAAAAATTTATTAAACATGCACATGTAACTCAATTTTAAACCACGTGTCTAATAACACATTGAAATTATTTTAGTTAACATTTGATAATAATATGTTTTACTCCTAATATCTGACTCATCAAAAATGTTGAATGGATATATGCCAATATATTTTTTCATATGTGGCTATCTTGGAAAGGAGTAGACAATTATATTAGGGTAAAAATATTTCCAAAGATGAGGTATATGATCACATAATATAATGAAAATAATAAAAGGTTCAAATTTACATCATCTCATGTGTGATTTTATACTTTCAAAACAAAGTCTAATAATCATGAATGATAATTCGAAGGTCCTTCATAGCTATGGACCCTATATTATGAGGGCTTTGTCTAAGTAAGTTTTAGGTGTGGGCATAACTTTGATTGATATAAAGGGAAAGTAATATATTTTTGAATACATGTTATATTTTCCTTGTACTAAAAACTGTGATGAGTATGAATATTTAATTCTTATCTTTTATTTTGCACTCAAACATAAAGATAAATAATTATTAATGTTGGGGGATTCAGAGTTAGTTATTAATGAAATCAGAAGTAAGTATAAATTCAATATTTCATATCTAAATATGTATAACTACATATCATTAGATTATATTTAATCATTTTAAGCATTAAATATAAATTATATCCCAAGAGAATAAAATTAGATGTCAGATTCACTAGTTTCATCAATTGAAAAATTGGTACCACTCTAGGAATCCAAGATGCAAAGATTTTCTGTAGAGCTAATTCCTTGACCTTCAATACCATATAATGTGGAGAATTTTTATGTGTTTAATGATGGTAAATATTTTTTATACTTCATGAAAAATTAGGGCACTTTTGAGTCTTAGACCATTTACAAGAAAGATTACAATCTAATGAATGTGGAAGAAGTTGGGAGTGACGAAATCCTTCAGTTGAAAGAAAACAAAATACCTATGGGATGATGTTAATATAATGAATATTTTACATATATTCTTAAGATAAAAAAATATTATTAGTTTAGAAATAATTAGTCTAACTTTGTTAAATTAAATCTAAGAATAGAGGAACATCTTCAACATGTCAATGTTGGAATAATTTGTTTCAAACTATTTAACACTAAATTAGATCTTGGAATACCTCTTTAGGTGGATAAGGTTAAGAATATATAAATTATTATGCAAAAGGATGATGATTATATCTACATAAAACCATTTGGTTGCTAAACTTAGATATAAACATATTTCTTAAACCAAGATAAGCTAGAAATAGTAAGTAAAACTATGTTAATTATAGAAATGACAAAGATATAATACACTTATCTTATTTTGATGTTAACATAGTTATAGATCTAAAACAAGAAAAAAGTATAATGTAAGAGGATTTTGGAATAGTCATTAGATTATAGATTTGATGCTTCTGGGGCCATGAACGTTAATGCCATCCTGGGATGGTTGCATCAATGCTACTGTCTGACCTAGACACAAGTTTATTTTATTGAAAACCTATTATAAAATTATATGACCACATGCATGATTCTAGTTGGACATTGTCTTAACTTTGGTGGATTCATATTTGGGTCATGGATTGTCACTCCTCATGAAATTGAAAAAACTTAGTTCTTCATCTTTGTAGTGATCTTGGGGAGAAATGTGATAGTGGGCATAAAATGTCGAGATGAACCCAAATAACCCTATATCAATGAGAACTGAATACATAGAAAATAATATGAATAATGCCTCAAACTGATGTAGTTCTCCCCTATGTGGTGGCTTATGTGTAAATCATGAAATATGTTCAAACTAATTACAATAGGGAACTAACTTATAAATTGTAAAATCAAGCTCTTGGATTGATCCTTCAGTGCCTCAGCCTTGTGTATGTGTTTTTCCTATGACTAATATGAAAACAATATAAAATATGGAATCTTTAATTTATCAAGTACTCAATTGAGTAATTTGATAAGTTACCTTGGTCTATGATAGTTTTGTAGGTTAGGAATGAATGAGGGTTGATATTTTATTTATATTAATCCATTTAGTGATTAACTTGCATTACAACACTTAGGATGACCATTAGTATATGATTCATTTGTAAATTAGATGACTTTAGGGTACTGAAAACTTATATGGATTTAGGACACTAGCAACGATGCTAGTGTCTATCCTAGATGTTAGTGTTCATGTAGTATGAAAGTAGGTACAAACTCAATATTTTTATAGGTGTAAGATAAGTATTTTTTAATAATTATTTGAAATATAGAAGTTCTCAATAGTCAACATAAGAATGGTTAGAGTAAGAGATAATACAAGTTGTATAAGATAGAGTAAATTCAATACTTTATAAAGTTATAAAGATACACAACTGAGGTGAACAATAATGGATTGAGTTTTATAAGTGTGAAAGTCTAGGGTGTTATATAATTCATAAAATAGAGTCTAAATTCCCCCATTTAATATATTAATGAGATCGGTAGGAAATGAATGCATATGTGGGTATGTATAACACACCTTGGATTTACTAAAGGCAAACTTGAGTGCTTTATTGGTGACTGAAATTCAACCAAGAGCATATTATATTACATAATTAGTGCATATAATCTATAATTTAAATTAACTTAAAATATTGAAATTGAAAGAGAAAGGTTTATCACTATACTAGTGTATTAATGTAACCACCTTGCCTATTATAATGTTGGTTTCAAAGATGACTCATTTTAAGGATATGAAACTAATATTAGGACATATATACAATATATTGAAAGTGTATATATCTAATGAGATACAGAAAGATATATTATAAGTCACATACCCCCAACCTTGTAGAAAAGCTGAATTTCCACCCAACTACTGAGGTTAGCTCAATTATACAACCCAATCATACTTGTAACTTAGTAAGCATGACTGAACAAAGTCAACTCATACCATCAAATTGGTAAGGCTAGATGATAAAATCAATTCCAGCCTAAAAACTTCAAAATATTGAGTCATTTAATCACCTCAACCATGCTCAAAATGAACTAATAACTATAGTAGATTGGCTCAATACAATTAGTAAAAGTACATCCTAGGTATTAGAGCAAAAAAGTACATCTTGGTGGGTGATGAAAGTACTTTAGAGTGTTTTTAGATCTAAAAATAATTTTTATTTTTAAATATTAGGTGCACATTGCATAACATATGCACCTTAGATATGTCTCACATTAAAACTATGTATAACAATAGTACCAATATATAGAATTCTATGACAACTATGAATCTAAATCATATAAATGTGTGTTTGGGTTACTTTTTTAATTATGTAAATGTGTTTAAAATGCTTCCAAATCATTCCCACACTATATATGTATAAATATGAAAACTAGAATAAGTATCAATGTGGAAGAAATTTTTCCAAAACATGCCCCCACTATAATATGGAGATGTTGAATACTAAATAAGTATGGATAACATGATTCTAAAGCATTCATCCACTAAATATAGAACTATGAATGTGTGGAATCCATACCTATATGACATGCCCCTACTGAATTTAAAAATTGATATAAGTACCAAATACTAAATGAGTGTGGAGAATATGTTTCCAAAGCATGCCCCAACTAATCTAAAAATATGTACTAAATGTGAATAAATTATCTCTATGAAATGTATAAATTGATATTAATCTCTTTGAGGTGAGGGAGGAATATAAATTATTAATTACCTCACCTCAAAATGATAAGACAACTATATAATCTATGAATGTATCATGTAGTATAGAGATAGACCATGTCTCGGTAAATCTAACAATGAAGCACATAGAATAATGTGATCATGTGAAGGCCTAAGATTCATGATAAGGATCATGGAAATGTATAAATATTAATAATATAATATAAACAAGAAATAAATCACACACAAAAGAGAAATCAAAATCAAGTTAAAAGGTAATGATCCAAGGAGATCATAAAAAAGGGGCATGTTTAAATATCACACAATCGAAGGGACATGACTTAGTCAAATTTCCATAAAAAAATAATAACATAGTAAAATGTCAAAGAGAGAATAAATAGGCATATAGTATTCAAATAAATTATAACATTAAAATGATTAAATAATTAATATAATATCAAAACACTACACTCGAGGAAGTGCATAAAGGAAAGCATAAACAACTAGCATAAACATGTCATAGTATCCCATGGATCAAATGTCTAAGAAAAAAATGTAAAGTGTATAGTATATAAATTACCCCACATAATATGTAATCATAGATAAATGATTGTGTAAGTATGTGTAGGAGATAAAAGACGATAATGTAGAGTGACCATAGATTGATATAACATGTGTGTATCATGATCATAGAGGCAAATGCCCCCAATTTCCATATGACACAATTAGAGGAAAGGACCAACATCTAAAATATGTATAGATAATGAATTTATGTATTCTTATATCAAATTTGAGTAGAATCATGAAACATATGTGTATTTAGGAGTAACTGAGATGACATCCATTAACATGTAACTACTATATAAGTATTAAGGAGTGAATAGAACATGTAGGTAATGAAAATGTTTTTATAGTTTATAGTTTTTTTCTTTTTTTTTTTTTTTTTTTTGATATTTTTAAAATATGATAGGGAAAGGCTATCCTATGATCCCATCCAAGGGTTGATCATAGACATCTCCCCATTGTGAACCTGGTGTAATAATTTGGTGATGTTATCGAAGATAATGTATAGGTGCAATATCTATCACTATATTTTTTGTTATGCTCTATGTATGTAAAATAAGACTCTATTGTCATGAAGGAATATGAGTGACATGAATAGGGGTTTTTATAACCCATCATTTATTTCTCATGGTATATTTGGAATATTATAAATAATAACATCTGTAGGTGATCTCCATATTTTAACATGGTGTGTAATAGATGAGGATTCTATAGAATCCATTATATATTTTTGATGTAATGGTATCTCAAGTAATAAATACCTAGTAAAAGGGATTGTCTTTTGCTTACCCTTTTTTGGTAGATTAAAACTAGTAGGTTTGATAGTTATTTACCTAGATATAAATTTATCCTATTTAAGAGGATACTCATATGGTATTCAAAAAAATTTAATTACTTGATTGGCATGAATGTATTTAACACACCCATATATTGTATAAGGTAATAATCTAAGTGCATGTATACAATTTATTCCAAATAATATATTAAATATGCCCCCAAAATGTGTAACTAAAAAGGTAGTAATCATATGTGCAGGACCAAATTGTAAAGATAGGTCAATCTCACCAAGAACCTTTTAGGAGGTCCCATTGAATGCTCTAACTAATCTAGTTTAAGGATGCAAATCATGATGAGTATAACCCAAGTATTTGAGTAATGTCATGGTGTAAACATTATCAATTTTTCCATTATCAATCATAACACTAAGTATAATTTTTTTATCAAGGTATGTTTGAATGAATAAATAATAAAGATCCAAGTCTTCATTTGTAATCTCACTATCATCAAAATTAATAGAAGGAATTTTAATCATAGGAGGTATACGTCATGTATAAGTGCCAATAATCCCATCTAATTTGTGCCCATATTTTTATGGAGGATGTGCATTATATTGCATTTGCACTTTTGGTTCCTTCTTAGAATGGTCTTGCAAAATATTGTTAAATAATTTTTATTTATGGTGATCACTAGGTTGTGAACCCAATTCCTTTGATGGATCATAAAATGTAATATTTTGGTCATAAATAAGTTCTTGGATCCTATGCTTCAAGGTAAAAAATTTGTTTGTAGAATGTCTTTATCCCTGGTGATAATCATAATAAGCATTCACATCATATCCTTTGGGTAGAGGTCTATCTATATCATCCTCGGTAGGATGAGGAAGAGATACAAATTGACATTATACTAAGGGATTAATTAGGAATGAGACTATGGTAATAATGTAAATTGTCTCTTTGGTGTATTATATAGGACAAGCTGATTACGTTATTGTGAAACTACATTAACTATGGTGGTTATTTCATTTTTAGGCTCAAGATGTTTTACCTTATAACTTTGTTTATTTATTAAAATTTTACTAAATGTAGATGCAATTGGTGTGTTTAATACATACTTGATCTTATTCAATGAAATAAGATTAATTTCATGGTCTCATATAACATGGCATAAGTCATCAAAAGATTTGAACTTGTTAAAAAATATGGACTCATGTAAAGTAATATGAAAACTTGGATTGAATATGTATTTTAACTCCTTATCTAGAATAGGATTGGTTATTTTAGCTATCATTGTCTTATACCTCAAGACATATTCATTGATAGGTTCATTTATTCCTTGTTTTATTTTATCATTTTTAGCATAGGAAATATTTTTGGTAATATTAATGAATATTTTTGATAAGAACTATTATATAATAGGTTTCAATGCTTTCTTGGGTTAGAGAGGTAAATCATAAAACCACATCAAAGCATAGTCCTTGAGGTTTCTTATAAATAATTTGATCAAAAGTTTATAATTGGAAGCATATTGAAGGCATGCCTAATAAAATGTTTGAATATGTTATTCACAATTACCCTTTCCATCAAAAAATGTGAACTTAGGCACAAAAAAACTATTTGGTAAAGGGTGAAAATATATCTCAAGTGAAATCGTGTTATGTAACACTTCTTGTGAATCAATGGAATGAAGAGACTTTAAAGTTTTTTGTTCAATTTTTACAACCTTATCCTCCAAATTATTTATAACTTTAATGAGTGTTTGAACTATGTACCCATTGTTATCTAGATTAGAAAGTTGAATAGTCACCAAAGGGGATGTAAACATGGTTTGAGTAGTAATGGGCGTTGAAAATGGTGTTTGATTTGAAGCAATTGGTAATTACATGGTAGATGTATCAATAGTAGTTTCATGAAACAAATGTTTAAACACATAAATCATGCCCCCATTAGAATTATTAAGTGATAATGTGTTCAAGGGGAGGGATTATTAAATTATACATTTTGAATTTTATATTTCTAAAATAGTTTTTAGGATCTCATCAAGATCATAAAGGTTTTAATGAATATGCTCACTAAATAAATAAATTTATTACACTTTCTAATGGTATATTTGCTCATGTTCATTGGTTTTTCATTATCAAAATATTCTTATATGATAATTTTATCATCTTTTTTTTCAATCTCAACATTGGTATCATCATGATCTATAATATTATGTCCGTCATTAATTTGATAAATTTTAGGTGTTGGGAGAGGAAACTCAATGTGGTCAATAGGCACACCTCCTAATCTAGGGATACACCTAGGTTGAATTAAAAATAATATAAGTAGGAAATCAAAAAGTATAATAATCTAAAACCCTAAGAATCATAAATGTTTGAATTCATATGAATTAGGTTCACCAAATTTTTAACCCTAAATTAGTTCTTGGAATTCTTATTTAAGTAGATAGGGTTAAGAACATAGAAATGATAATGTAAAAGGGTGGTTATTATATTTAAAACAGGCCAAATTAGTGTTAAACTCAGATATAAACGTATAATAGATTTGTTAAAATAAGATAATATATAAATAGTAAGTAAAACTATGATAAATATAGAAATAATAAAGGTAATGTACATATCTTATTTTGATGGTAATTTAATTCTAGATCTAGAATAGGAAATAAGTAAATTGGAAGAGGAATCTAAAGCAATAGTCATATTCTATATTTTTCACTTATAGAGCCACAAACACTAATGTCATCTTGGGATGGTTACATCAATACTAGTGTCTAACCTTGATGCAAGTGCCCTATATAAAATAAATAATAGAAAAGGATGGAAATGTATACACATAATATTTTAAAACTTTATCAATTACTAATGCCTTCTATCTTGTAATAAACCATCAAGTCTCAATCTCTCTGAGTGCATGCCTTAAGGGGTGTACTAGGAAAGGGGTGGGAAGACCATTGGTACTTCACAAGATTTGTTCCCCTTTAATACTTCTTGTTATCAATCCAAATATATCCTAAAAATATTCCCCTAAGAGTTTCCTCCTATTTTCACCCTCCTCTAGTTAATTTCTACCTTCATTAGTCCTTCCCTAGCCTAAACTCCTTTTTGATAGTCTACGATACAGTGTCAGCCCCATTGACCCTGCACTCTAATTGACAATACTCATTTAGATTCTAGGTTGGACCTTGGCTGACCTACACCAGGACCTAATTTATTTTTGTCAATAATAATATAGAGTCAATTAGGCTGACCCTATCAACTAAACTTTCACCAAGGACTAGGGTTAGATTTAACTATATAAACACATTAAGTTTTCCATTTATTAGAGATAAGAGAAGAAGAAGAGATATATATTGCACATATACTTATACACCATTATACTTGAGGAGCATAACTTAGGGTTTCACACTTTTTTTAGAGATATGGATCTTGTCTTATGGATAAGTCTTTTGGATGAATTAATATGTTGTGTAGCCTATAGCTAATTTATCCTTGTCATCCTTACATAACACAATAACCTTTTTTAAAGTAACTTGGCTAAGGGAGAGATTGAGGATTGGTGGGTTCATCTTTAAAGGTAAGTATTCCTAACTTTGTTCTTCCTTTGTAAAGGTAGATAAATATGCTTTTGTACTTCTCTCCCATGCATTAGGATTTGGTATACATTGACATGAGTCTATGTCTTATATGCATGTTTAATTTTAATATTTATTACCCCCAAATTGTGCCATAGAATTTGGTGAGCACTAGATTAGAATTTTAATTTTCTTTTGTCATTTAAGTAGTGAATATAAAAACATAGCACCTGGTTAGGGTTATTACATAGTTTTATTTTATTAGAGGGTTTTGAACCCTCCATAGTGATATTATTATGATAAATATTTCTTGGTTAGCTCTAGTGGATCCATCTTGGTCATGACCCCAAATATCTAATGTATCAACAATTGAAAGTGTAAGTAGGATTTATCTTCTCTGAGCTAAGATTAATTTCTAGATCAACTGTGTATACACATAATATTTTAAAAAAATTATCACTTACTAATGCTCTCTATCTTGTAGGAACCCCTTGAGTCTCAATGTCTCTGATTCCATGCCCTAAGGGTTTCATTGGGAAAGGGGTGGGTAGACTGTTAGTGATTCATAGGATTGTTGTCTCTTTTACCACTTTATATCTATAGACTTATGTCTTAAAAACCATTTCCCTAAGATTTTCTCATATTTTCACCCTCTTCCAGTCATTTTCCACCTTCATTAGCCTTTCCCTAACCTATATCCCCTTTTGGAAGTTTTAAGACTATGTCAACTGGGTTGACCATATATTATTTTTAAAATCATCTTGCATTGCCAACTTAGTTCATTATTCAACATGTTTCATATTCAAATTTACTACTAAGTCAACTGGGTCGACCCTGTTCAACTAATTATTTTAGAAGTGCTTAGGGTTAAATTTGCCTATATATAGATATCATTTTTCCATTATTTAAAGAAGAGAATATTTGTAAGAGTTATTTTTCATTTTCTTATCCACCATTTTACTTGAGGAATAAGCTTAGGGTTTCATAATTTCTTTGAAAATACATATTTTGTCTTGTAGAGAAGTTTTTTGGATGCATTGATAGGTTGTGTATCCTAAATTTGATTTATCCTTGTTATCCTTACATACCATAATAACCTCTTTCAAACCACCTTGGCTAAGGGAGAGATTGAGGCTCAGTGGGTTCATCTTCAAAGGTAAGTATTCCTAACTTTGTTCCTCTTTTATAAGAGTAGATAGATATGAATTTATACTTATCTTCCATGAATTAGGATTTCATATACATTGACATGAGTATATTTCTCTTATGAATGATTATTTTTGTTGTTTATTACCCCCACTTTATGACACAAGTTGTGGTGATCATTAGATTAAACTTTTACTTATTATTAGTTTAGTGAGTATGCAAACATAGGACCTAGCTAGGGTTATTTCATGATTGTGCTTGAATAGAGGCTTTATAACCATCCATAACATCATTTATTATATTAAAATATCCCCTAAGTGGGTCTAGTAGATCCCCATATTGGTCATGTTCTTGATTATATAATATATCCCCAATCAGAAGTGTAAGTATGATCTATCTTCTTTGATTTAAGATTGATTTATTGACATGAATAATTTTTGATTTCATATATTCTAGTGAACCTAATTTGCATATAACCCTTGTAAGTTTTATCTCATGTTTTTCATTATTTTATCATTTTATTTATTATTTTTCTATATTTACAATACTAGGTCGACAATATCAGTATAGTTATAACTTATGTGCATAGGTTTAACACATGATCATATCAAGATGAATCCATTATCTCTATATAGGTTATCATTAGATATAGGTTACTAGATAGAATAGGTCAACACATTATTCTTTCACTTCAAGATAATAAACTAGGTCAACACTATTGACTTAGTATTATAATTAACTTTTAGATAACAAACTACATTGACACTATAAAATTAGTATTACAGTGAGCATCTACATTAAAAAATATGTTTCTTTTGTTGACTTAGTTATTTTTTATAGGCTTCAACAAATAGGGAACTACAAAAATAGGTTGACCCAGTTGACATAGTTGGAAAAATTTGTAAATAAAAATCAAGGCACTTTAATAACAATCTCATTTTCCTCTACATCTTTCAACCCACCAAGGTTCCTTTCTCTCTTTCTACATCATTTATGTTATTCATTATAGTTTTATTTTTCATATTTTTCAATCTTTAAAACTACCCCTATACAACAAACTAGGTTGACCCTATCGACCTAGTTATGTATTCTATCTTCTATCTAGAAGACAAGGTTGACACTTTTGACATAGTTCTTAATAGACCTTTTCTTCAGTATTATAGTAGTGATAGTATCGACTCTATTATATAATCTCTTGATACACTATCATCTAAACTAACACTTTAATGTGTTTTAAGGTTGGAATTAACATCTATATGCTAGTAATTACTTCACACTTTCACTTGTAGTTACTTACATGCTTAGAATAGATCACATAATCTAATTAGGTGTTTTCTCAATATACCATTTAGTTTCACTATTTTTATCTTTCTTTCACACACTATCAAATCATATAATCTTAAAAAAAAAAAAAAAAATTGTCTAACCAAGGCATACCTACTTAGATTTCATTACCAAGGGAGAAGCGAACTTGGTTTTCTAGCTAAGTATAAACATGTGGTTAATTATATATATATATTGGAAAAGCACCCGACACCCTTATCATTATGGTGTGTGAATTTAGGGGGTAGGCCTCAATACCAATATAGTACCATTGCCAACACAGATCCCTTTCAGTCTAAATATCCATAGATTATTTTATAGTTTCTTATTTATAGCCAACATCCTATCACACTTAAAATCATACTCTAATAATCTAATAACATTCAAGATGACCACTTAGTTAGCATTTAATTTCAACTTTGACTACTTGATCTTTCCTTAATTATATGTTATATTGCAAAAACATGCATTGGCTAGCATTAGAGTAAGGTTTTATGTTATGTGCCTCAATTTGATCATCATCATTGACCTGATTGATTGTGTGTTTTTTCACTTCTTGATTTCAAAAGTACTTGATTTTTTTTCTTGTTTCAGTACACTATCATTTTTTTGACACAGTCTCTTACAAACTATCTTTTCCCCTATATATAATACTAAGTTAACCCTATTGACATAGTATTGTTTTCTACCCCTCAAAATGTAGTACTAGGTTGACCCTATCGATTTTGTATTCTTTTCTACCTATTTTCTATCTAGGTTATAGAACTAGGTCGACCTTGTTGAAATCATAAAATGCTTCAACATCTTTAAAATTAACCTTTAGCTCCATTTATTTCTTCCATATATATTGAAAACATTTCTCCAACTATCACATATAATGGGACTAATGACCCTACTATCTTTCTTAAGTCTTTTTGTAATCTTTATAAGGAATGGGTCCAAACTAACACCTTTTTTACCACTAATCTCTTATCCAAAACTTTTGTTGGTGATGCACTTGAATGGTACAACTAAATTCATATACATTTTATCTCACAACTAGAGGATTTAGTCAATGCTCTAGTGAAGGAATTCCAATATGATGACCTTTCTAAAAATTACCTTATCCATTTAATCAATGTCAAAATGAATATGAGCACACTTTCATCAAATTATGGAATTTTCTAGATCTTAAATTTCATCATAACATGAATGATGATACTATTTTAACACTATTTATTACTACTCTTAAATCTTTCATTCAATACAAAGTTAGAATATTTTCACCTACAACTTTAGAAGAAGCCTTAGACAAAGAAAAAAGGCAATAATTTATTATGACTCAATTTTAAACACCTCAAATAACTACTAAAAAACCTTTCTAATCCTTTTCTCATAACATTGTTTCATCCAAGCCTCCCTAACCTCAAAATGGATCATCCAATTCAACCAATTTTAACCAAACCCACTCTTCCTTGAGTCTAGAACAACTTAAGAATAAATTTCTGCCCTCTAAACCCATAAGATTTTATCCTTCCAAACCTCCTCCAAAATGGTAAAATCTTGATAAATTTTTTTGGTGGCATGTTATTATAGGTCATTCTCATGATTCTTGTCATTGTTTTCATTGATATCTTCTTTTTTCCTTTCTTAGTCCACATTTCAATCCTAATCTCACAAAATAATGTTATCAAGACTATATTCAAGCTTCTAAAATTCAATCTCAAGAACCATAATCACATCAACATCAACTAGCTAATGAACAATAATCATTATCCCATATCTACACCTCATCTTCTAATGTTATTCAAACCATATTTGATCCTTATTCCTAAACCAATAAATAAAGGATACCCAACATGAACAACTTTAAACATATCATTTCATCTATTAAACCTCAAACTCTTAGGTCACATGAACCAAAAAAGTACTAGTTCAAATTCCTACTTTAAAACATATCATGCATGGTCCTCCTTTACCTAATTTACCTATTCATACCTCTATTACACATCATATGTCACACTAAACATCCTTAAAATATAATAAACTAACACATTTACCTATCTCAAAATGCACCTACCAACTATTACCTCACTACACCTCACATGTTGGGGAATTTTACGATGCCTATCCATATGTCCCTTTAGACTTTGAGGCATTTTGTAATTCCCATCCACATGTCCCTTTAGACTTTGGGGCATCTTGTAATTCCCATTCAAATATCCATTTACCCACTGGGGCATCTTATGATGCCCACTCTTATTCTACAATGCATAATAATAAACAAATTCAACTTCAAGAAACCTTTTGAGACTTATAGACTTGTATTTCACATTCTCATCTTTGATATAAATTTTTAGCATATATTTAAGTTGTTATTTTTTTGTCTCATGTTTCTTTCTTTTTCTACACTTTAGGTCTTTTACTTTCATTTTACTAGAATCATTGTTGCCTTTGAGTTCTTTCTTTGGTTTTCTTACACATTACATTTGGCATTTGTTTTTGTTTTGGTTCTTATATATCTCTTTCATTTTTTTTAATTTTGTCATTCTTTGTCTTAGTAGCTCTATGATTATTATTCCCCATTATTTAAAATTCACCTCATTGATGTTCACATTATGACTTGTAGTGTAAGACTATGGATAGGACCTATATTTTCTCACAAATAGGCCAATAGTTAACAAAAGAATAATATAGACAAATGGTGTGCACTCGCAAGGAACTAGATTAACCAAAGAGTTATTTATATGTATAAAACATTCAAATTACTTTTAAGATAGATTAAAACTTAACATTAAACATGATAACACAAAAAAGGATAAACACAATAAATTATAAAAGTAACCATGAATGAGATAGCATATATTGATCTCAATAAAGGAGGTCATCAACTTATTAATACAAGCATACATATTTATAGTCATTCTAATTCCTGACTCTTCATATTATTTTCTATAAGATGGTGCCAAAATAAGGAGACGTTTTACCTTCTATCATTTCAAAAGATGAGAGGATAGGACAAAATACACAAGCCAACAATCATATATATAACATAAAAATATTTAATAAATATTATACATAATCTTTCTTATCTGATTTTATTCTCCCAACAATTTCGTAGACTTAAAGTGTTATCTCATTTCGAGACAACGTCATAAGTTCATCTATCTATGCACTAAGGGTAAAATCTTGAAATTTTGGGTAGAATAACAAGAGTCATAGTAATCACTTAAGGTGCCATATCTAGTTTTCTCCTCTTGCACACTACTTATCCACCCTTTTAGGTTTTCAACTAAGTAGCATACTAACCTACCACCCTTTCAAGTTTTCAATAGGTTGGCACAATTACGTGTCTTCCCTTTATGGGTTTTCAACCATCTTAGCCTTGCTTGTCTCACTAATCATCCCCAATATAAAAAAAAACTATTCAAAATTATATATATATATATATATATATATATATATATATTTCAAAACTTGTGTAGTGCAAAACACTCAACTGGTACATGGTAGTGTGTCTAAAGAAGAGGGCTAGTCAGTAGGATCTCTAACCCATATCTAAGTAGCCATACATTGTGAAATCACTTGTTGGTGTTTGGAGGGTGGCAAATATACAATAAAATTGAGCATCAGAGTCACCTCACTACAGAATGGATCCAAGTTAGTCTTGAATGCATCCAAGTCTAGCATGACTTCCTAGACCATGTGAATAAATATGTGCATTGGTGAATAACTCATAATGAGTTTATTTAAGTCCTCATCCTGCACAACACTTAGGTTGGCCCTTGTATTAGCAACCTTCACTTGGATCTCTGCATTGAGCTAGTCTAGATTTTTTATGTTTCTCTCTACCTACTCCCTTATAAATGCATTACATTACAAGTCCTATTGCTGGCTTATAAGTTGATAGTGCACATTATCTCAAGAATTTAATGATTTTTGGATATTAAGTTTAATTTCATCAATCAATGTAGTCAAGGAGTGCATGGTTGTGTTGGCTATGGTAGCTATGTTGAAATCTGTGCTAGAAATGGATAAGGAATTATCCAATTATTGCTTTTAATCAAAAAGACTACATGAAAGTTGGTTTACTTGAATGGATATGATGTCTAGCACAACTTGGTACTCCTTTAGTAGAGTAATGAAAGTTTTGGTATCATTTTTCACATTGTAACCTAGGTTACCAAGTGCATATAATTGTTATGTCATGTGCCAATAATTAGAAAGATGCATTCGAAGGGATATAACATGATTTATTCACTAAAAATTTGAGAGGCCAAAGATATACAAGTGTCTTTAATTACCTTGGCTACTTCATATAGTCATGCCCTTACTTATACATTTTTGACCTTTACTTGATCCCACTCTTGTTCCAGGAAGGCCACCATCTGCATAATAGATTCTTGAAACACTATGGCTCCCTTCAATTGTTTCTTCAAGTTTAGGTGAGAGACATCTAACTATGCATCCTACCTGACCAAAAGAGTGGCCAAAGTGCTCATCATTACTACAAGATCGTAACATGGCATGATGGATAATGGAAGGGAAAATGTGGTGCACTAAATAGTGACTAATAGGACATCCCAGAGCCATACACTTCCTAGTGGAAGTTATAGTAACTGAGTTTATGCCTATGTCATGACTGGTACTTGATACTATGATGTGGACTCTACATCCAACTTAACTTATTGCATAACATCTTTAGTCATATTTTATTTCACCTCTTCTTCTTATTTCTTCTTCTACTCTTCTTCCTCCCTCTTATTTTTGTCCTCTTCTTCTTGCTTCTTACTTCTTTTCTTCCCCTTCTTTTTTGTTCTCTTCCTCTATCTTTTTCTTTTATTCCTCTTCTTTCCTCTTTCTCTTTCTTCTCCCTCTCATCATTTTTTTCCTTCTACTTCTTTTCTTTTTCTTCTTTCATCCTTTGTTCCTTTTCTTATTTCTTCCTTTGTTCTTCTTATTGCATAGCTTGGGCCTGTGCCTAGGCTTGTGCTTGTGCCTGCACTTATTGTTACTATAAGACTTCATCATGTTCCTCATTTTTTATAGCTTCTTATACCTATTAATATGCTTAGATTTTTGCATCTCATTTCCTTTTTTCCTCTTCTTCTTTTTCCTTCTTCTCCTTCTCCTCTTGAGCTTCTTGTTGTGTAGTGGTTATTTCTTGGGCTTGTTGGACCATCTCTTATGATTTTTATATATCTAACTCTACATCCTTGGCCTTTTTGGAGGCCTCTACTTCCTTGGCTTGATGTGTTGTCATATAGTGCTTCTCTTCTTCTTTATTTATCTTCCTCTTTTTCCTTCCTATGCCTACATTTAGATGCACAAGCAACTTCTTCTCTTGTAGCCAACTATTCTTCGACTAAGATCTACTTTGTTTCACTTTATTCAAACTTTTATGCCTACTATAATGGTGGGGACTCTTTAAGGTGTACATGTGAGCTAGGTACTAACTACTCATGGTGACTAGTCTATGCCATGGTGGTGGTGTAGAAGTCTCTAGTGTAGGTTATGGTTCCTACTCAGTAGTGTACTAGCCAAATGTGCATTCCTCTAAAGTAGGGGAGACTCTCATCTCTCAGTGCATTTTGGGCTTGTGCATAAGCAATTCTAGTGGAATTTTTGGTAGGGGTGTGAAAATGGCATCCAATGTGTATGTGGGGCTAGATTTAGAATGAAATAAGTCCATTCTATGCCAAAGTTGTTCTTCATCTTCTTTGACTATATCCACAATTATGGATGGTGGGAAATCTAGAAGTTCCACCCACATGTTTGGTGGTACCTACTTCTAAATTTGTACCATGTACACCACCTTCCAAGAAAATAACTCCTTTTCTTATTCCTTGTGTTAATAGTCACCATTTATGTCTTTCAACATGACTTAGTAAACCTCCTACGCATTAGTTCCCATATTTATGAGATCATAGGACATATATATTTGTGGCAAATTTAGATCATCTTTCCATGATGTGCACTTTAGAGGAGGTGACATTATATGAGGGTTTGCTTTGTGCTTTCCTATATGTTGTTATCAATTATAGATGCCAGTTCTAAATTTTGTATTGTAAGAATGTTTGTGCTCAATAGTATGGATTATAGTGGAGTTGCTTTCCTTACTACATGTTCTTTATATCTTATTACCTTGTCCTGTGCTATCTCCATTGTGATGAAAAATGGAAGTGGTTTTAAGGGTAAGCACAACAACTCATAGATCATAATGAAAACTCCCTTTGGAGTCAGTGTCACAGTGACATATTATCCAAGATATTAGAGGACATTTGGTGGGATTCAAGGGTGTGTTATGATGAGATCCAAATACTCCTCCCATTAATCTTTGAAATTACCCTCATGTTCAACGTTTCCCAATTCTTATGTCTATATGATGTTATGAAACTAATGTGCTAGCAAGTAATACATATCTAGATGCACTTCCCCCTTAGGTGACTTCCACTATGTGAAACAAAGGAGGAAGATGAGAAATTGATACTGGAAGGTCTATTTTAGAGTATTGTGGAATTTTTTGATGTTTGTGATAAAATGTTGTATAAAATACTCAGGCTAGTTGAATTACTCACCTTGATGGATCATCTTATGCATAATGTCTATAACTCCCTTAGGTATCTATTTGATTGATTTAGTTATCTACCAAAAGCATCTGGTGATTCATTGGACTAGAATACATAGGTTCATCTAGGATCTCATTTATGATGATCCCTCAATTTTGTCACACATACTAGTCATAGATTTCTAGCAAAATAGGAAGTTTTTTGGTCTTGTAGAACAATAAGGAATATCTATGCATAGACATACCCAGAGCTCAGGCCATAGCATATGTGTTGATGATGATTGTCTCATCTAGCCCCAAGTATATTACTCCCTCATTATACCATCTAAGTAGTACTTAACCAATTTCACCCATGTCACCAAAGGTTGGCATTTAGAGAAAGAACTTAACATCTATATTTTTAAATCTATGGGGAACTATGAAGGTAAGTGGCTATGCAACATACACAAGGTCTAGATAGAATATATTTTGTTTGGCTTTGTGTAAGTATTGAAAGGGATCTTGATCACTATATTTTGTCTAGCAAAGGGTCACATCAATGCCCATGTCTTCCTTCTATGATTTCAAGAGAGGTAAAATCAATGACATAATATCCATGGTGGCATGAAAATATTGTTTATTGATTTTGAAGTCTCTATGAAATGGAATTAGTTTAAATATTGATAGCTACAACTCTAGAAAATGTGATAAGTATGAAATATGACCATGGAGTTTAAAACTTAGCTTTTATATATTTTTTACCTCTTGGCTTCTATATTAAGGCCATTCCTAGATGTCCAGTCATCTTGAATATAATGGTAGATATGGTAGATCAATTTTTTATCTAGCCATTAAATTAGTTAGTTTTTAGTGCATGTGTGGAGTTTTACCATTATTCCCTTAGGTGTCCGTATGAGGGGTGTGAACAACTAATGTTGACTAGATGTTGATTTATGGAAGGTCATATCTATCAACCCTTGGATTTTTCATTTATTTCTAATGGATGACCATTATCTAAAGGAAATATTGTTGATCTGATGTTCTAACTTCTTTCCTAGACTTAATATTTTTTTATTGCTCCTCATTGACTTATTTAGATGTACAAATGGCTTTTCCTATTCGCTCTTGGTGAACATAATGTTTGGTATATGTACTTCAAAAATTTAATTATTGAGATTATCTATAAAAAACAAATAAACACACATAGAAAACTTAAAAAATAGGGAATCCTAATATACATGGTGCTACTCAACACCCACTGAGTTTGCAGAATGAGATCAATATCTATTAGTGGTAGTGATTAATCCTACAACCATTTACTCACCAAGGAAATATGGTTCCATATAAATATATTTAAAATATCATTATTTGATGAATTAAGTCATGTATAATGTTCCATCTTATTTGTAATTTTCTTTAAAATGTTCTGAACTGGATATCTATAATAATACAATCTAATCTTTATGAAATTCCTTGTGTCATTGGTTCCTATCATGCCATGCTTTGTAACTTTGTTTATACACTTCGTACATCCATGATGTTCTTAATTTCATCCATCCTATTTAGTTCTAATATTCAATTAGTGAGATATTCCTACTCTCCTAATTACATAACCATAGTGATGTGTAGGCTGGGTACTAAATACTCCATTGACATGACTACTTCCAAACCATAGACAACCTAAAATGGTGTAATTCTTGTATCCCTTTTATAATTTGTGTGATATTACCTTAATAACATATGAATGTGATCTTCCAAATCATCCTGCTTAGCATCACATATTTTTGTGAGCATTTTGCCCAGTACCTTATTAGAGGCTTTAGCCTAGCCATTCACTTGTGGATGATAGGCGATGATTTTATGATGCACAATCATGAACTCTTACATCAAATATTTGATAGTATTTTTTATGAATTGTGTTCATCTTTCACTAGTTATTTTGATTAAACATCCAAACTTGGTAATGATGTTTTCATAAAAAAACTTTATTTCATCCTTTGTATCATAGCTAGGTGTGGTAGTAGCTTCAACCCATTTAGTGAAATAGTTTGTCATAGTAATAATATACTTGGCCTTGTTGTGATTGATTGGAGGGTTGATTGGTCCTATAAATTTAATACCCCACCATTCAAATGAATAATCTAATAGGATGGGTTGTAATGGCATCTCATCTTTTTGGAGTGGATTTCCTATACATTGGTAGACATCATACTATTGTATAACTCTATGTGCATCGTAAAACAAATTAAACCACCATAGTTTTCTCTATAGAATCTCTCTCTATAGCCTCTATTGTTAAATGTCCTCTTATGACTCCTTTATGAGATTCCTCTAATATTTTAGGGCATTCATATTCACTAAAAACCTTACACAAGACTTCATCCTTCCCCAAGTGATATAGAATTCCTTTAATGATAGTGTATGGTAGTGCTCTAGTTACAAACTACTTTCTGTCACCTTCTTGAAATTACATAGGGAAGATTACTTGCTTGAATAAGTTGGTATTAGCTTCAAAAAGTTTAGGAATCATAGTGACACAGAAGAGGTGTGCATCATGTGAGTCTTCTTGTAGTTATTCTGACTCTTCACCATTTGAAATTTGACTGAACTGGTTTAGTCCTATATTTTTTCTACCTAGTTTCACATTTATTTGGAATTGAAATTCATAAAATAACATCATCCAACAAGAATTTATCATCCTAGCATTGGTTTATTGACCAAGTAACACGGAGCTTGATGGTTAATGAAAAATTTGAATAGCGTCACTAAAAGGTAGTGCTAAAATTTTTATAGTGCAAACATAATGGCCAATGCTTCCCATTCTATGGTTGTATAATTTTTCTATGCATAAAAAAAAATTGGCTAGAGAAGTGAATGGGATGATCCAGTGCACCATCTCTAGGCTGCCTAATTACTATACCAACTATGATGCCCAATGTGCCTATAGGTATATGAAATGGCTAAGTCCAATCTAGGAAAACGAGTATAAGCACAGTGACGAGTCACTATTTGAGCTTAATGAAATCTACTTGGCATTCAGATGTCCATACAAACTTAGCATTATTTCATAGTAAATCTTCTCATGGAGATGATATCGTTGCATAACCTTTCATACAAAAATTGTAGAATCCTGTATGTCTAATAAATAAGCACACTTAATTGGAACTATTAGGTGGTGGCATACTTAGGATTACTATGATTTTAGCCTAATCCACCAAAATGCCATCACTTCAATAAATATATCCAAGTAAAACACCAAAAGGTGTAAATAATAGACATTTCTTTAAATTTCAAGCAATGTGCAAAGATCAACATCGTTCTAAAATCAAATGCAACTTAGACACATTATCTATAAATAGGGAGAAGACTACCTAATCATCTAAATAAACTTCCAAGAAATCATAGATGAAATCTTTAAATGTTGTGATAGATGCATGTAAGAATATCATAGGTATGTTCTTCAGGCCAAACAACATGACTTTGTGTGTAAAAGAACCCCACTCTATTACAAAAGTTGTTTTGGCTCTATCCTCCTCTATGATCAAAATCCAATGGTATCCACTAAACCCATCTATAAACAAATATATTTCATGGTTTGTGATATAATCCAAAAATTCATCTATAAATGGTATGAGGAATAGATCATTAACATAGGCATCATTAAGAATGTGGTAGTCTCCACATACCTAGATCTTTCCTATTTTCTTATACTATACTATTATTAGGCTTACCTAATCAACTTTTTCTACTAGATAAATTATATCTATGTCTTGCATCCTATCTAGTTCTAATTTTACTTTTAGTTTCATATTGGGGTTGAGTTTGTATGGTCCCTTCTTGATTGGATGTGCACACTCAATAAATTAAATGTGCATCTCACCAATAGATGGGTTGACACCTCAAACAACTAAAAACTTAGTGGGTAATGCATCTTGGTAATCCTTCAAAAGTTATATGTATTTTGAAATCTCAGTCGCCATCCAATAGTCACTTACACTTGCCAATTTTGAAACCTCATATATTCCAATGTTAGTGATATGTTTCTTGAGAAGCTTCTGATATATATTGCATTTTGATTCATCCACTAATTCTTGGATCTTCCTTTTCACTTCCTTCTTTAGGATTTGGATGCTATGCATCTTATCTTATTCCATTATCATTATGCTAGTGTCCTTGAGTGGTTTTATAGGCCACTTAAGTCCAAATATATAATTCAAATCTAAATATACATTAGAATTGGAGTCTTCATCATCATCATCAGCCTCATCTTGGATTTAATGACAAGGCTATGTCAAATCTTGTTCTTTAGTCCTAGAAAATTTATACCTTTGCAATATGGAATTAATATTAGAAGCTATGTTTTTATGTGTAGTTGTTTTTATTGTGGTGCTCACATATTCCACACACCCATGTTATAAAAAGTACTTGACTTTTTAATGTGTACTGTGGACTAATAAATTTTTGTCTTCAAAAACAAAATTTTGTATGAAGTCACTTTGCACTTATGCCCAATGTCTAGTTTTTATCTTATGCTCTTGGTGCATATACCATTATATGGGTAATGGAGCTAGTGTGTAGTGAACAATATTAACCTAATACTTAGGTGCCACACATTCTACCAAACTTCAACACCTTTATGTACATGAATCTCATGGCATTCCCCTTCTTAGAAAAATGGCTAGTTAGTGTGGATGAATTATGGGAGCTAAAATATATTGATCATGATTTTACTAGTGTCATCCCACTCAAGCATTATCATAATGATTTACCCACCAAGTTGAAATAATTACCTTCAAAGCATAGTTAAGTGCGCTAACCTACTAATTGATAGTCAAAATATAAACTTGTAGTCATAGAATAAAATCATTAATGTCCTTTTTTGTGTAGTATATGGGTAGTTGATGTTCATGAATAAAAACCATCCTCATGGACCTAAGTTAATGGTTTCCATAGGCCCAGTTAAGGTAATGTGTATCTAAATCACCACTGATAGAAGAATCTACTTCCCAAGGTAGATCCTTCATATGTAATCCTACATGTGATTATCAACTCAGTATAGGAAATCAACTTTTAAGTCAATGGGAAATTTTATAGACATGGAGGTGCAATATTCACTCATGAACTAATTTATAATTAGTTGTATAACTTCTATTTTCAATCTTCATTATTCTTTTATGTTTAATTTTTGCGTAAACATTGACTACACTTGGAGTTTAGCTTGTTGGTATAGGAAGTTACATTGTATTGTGCACAAAGCATTGGGATTCTCATCTGTATTGACCTTCATCCAACTAGTTTCTTATGGAACATGTGGATAGTATAGCTTAACAAGAATTATATATAGTTTATGCACTCTATTAAGGGGAATTACCATATCCTTATCACCTTGATGTGTCTCAAGCTGGTTGAGTATTGTATTGATAGTCATCCAACCATTTTTTACCCATTTCCTTCCTATCAAAGTAGGGTAGTGCATTGCCATAGTCTTCATGTATATGAACTCAAAGTATCTTTGTAGAGAAAAATCTATGATTTTGATCTCAACATCCATAATCAGCCAATAAGCTCAACTTTCCTATAGTCACCAAGCTCAGAGTTACTAGGCTATAGTTGAGGGTTGGTCATCTAATAGCTTCCCATGTGGATATAGGAATCACATTTACTGCACTACTAAAATAAAATATAGCATTTTTAATTTCATATCCATCAACTTTAATATCAATCTGCATATCCACATCCCATGGTTTCATCATCTTGACATACCAAACTAGCTTTTCTATCTTTTATTGGCTATGCTATGCACGTTCTAAAATATTATGTAATAGGTTCATGATGTTCTATGATATGTCTTCATTATGTAGAGTAATTATTAGTTTTAGTAAATATATTAGTGTAGTAACAACTCCATCTTATTGTATGGTTGTACCAATGTCATCAATAGTTTCTTGTTGTTGAATGTTTTTCAACAACTACATAGCTTTGTTCATAAGACACTTTAATATGGCTAGATCTAGGTATTTGTCTTGTCTAAAGTTTTTAATACCCTAATCTTGAGGCATCTCAAGTGGAGGGAGTGATTCTTTTTTATGTTGTTTCCATGTCATAACATTTAGAAAGGCATTTCTTTTAGGTTCTACACTTACCATGTTTATATTTTGAATAGATTTGTCCTTCTTTTGCTTTTCCATAATATGAAAATCTTCTATATCATGTTGATCAATGACTCTATAGTATACACAATATGAATGTCTCTATGGATTAATTGGGTGGTTTCTTTAAATATGATTGTACTCTTGACATAGGTAGCAATGCAAAAGAGGCTATTGATAGTTATTTCCTTAGCTACCTTCGTATCCTCCTTTGTATCCACCATGGCCTCCTCCTCTATTAGATTGATATACTCCTTAGTATCCTCCTTGTGGCTACATAAAATGCCACTACCAATACTATTGATTATTGTCTCCCATACTAAACTATTGTGGCACATCTGGCAGAGTCTAATTTGATTATTGTGGTTGTGTTATGGGTGAACTCCAAGATGATGGATATTGATATTGAGGGGATAGGGGTATCCAAATTGATGAAGAAGAGGTCCATCTAGCTAGACTATGAGGTTATCACTATGGTGAACTTAGAATCCATTATGGACCAATTTGGGTTCCATAATTCTTATCAACCTCCAAGCCTAAAATTGTTTGATTCATTGAGTAAATTTACTATGTTGTGATGGCAAACACATTTTTGGAGGTTCCCCCTTTAAGTTGCTCTAGAGATCTACATTTCTTCTCATCATGGTTAGTTGATTTAAAAAAATTATAGTATAGATTTTGAGGAATTTTGATATATTGTTATAGCAAATTGCATTATGTCATGGCATGCCCTACTAATTGATAAAATTTGTAAAATTCTATATTTACTTTAGGGTAATTATTCTAGTGGTGTCTATCTTCTTTTTAATCTATGCACCATAGGTTCAATTTATGCTTTTCTATTTTAGGATACTACTCCATATTTTTCATGAAATTTTTAAATGTATTTTCAAATTTGGAGTTAGCTACAGGAGTTTAACCAAATTCTTCAATTTTTTCAACATGTAGTGCAATAGTTTTAGCATCTGCTTTTATTTCATATTGACTTTGCATAGTGGAAAATTAAATCCTACCTCATACCCATTCAACAGACCATGTTGATTTGTATTTATCTATTAAAGTTAACTCTATTTTTTTCATTACATCTTAAAATATATGATCATAGTCATATATTGGCTCTTCAAACTTTTGCCTGATCTACTTCAAGTTTTGTATTGTCTAGCTAGTGTATTTCTTAATCTTAATTTCTATGATTATCTAGTCCTAAACGTCTTTTAGACTTGAATTTTTGAGATCTATCTTATGTATGAATTCCAACACTCTCCTAGATATATCCCCTACTAATTCACATTTTTTTAAGTTTTCATTAGTGAGGCCCTTAACCTAGCACTTCATTTTACAAGTTAACAGATATTGTTTATGGTCCTTAGACCCATCATAAATGGTTATATTTAAATATCCTCCTAATTGGTTCTACATATTAGTTGGTATATATGGAGTTTTATACAAATTTTTTAGTTGAGGTGACTATGACCTAGGTGTTCCTACCTATGTACTACTCTATGCACCAGAGGAATTTTCATGCACACTCTGCTTGTCTGTACTTCCTTTCTATTATTGTTCAACTTCACCTAATCCTATATAATTCAAATATTTTATTATTGAATTTGTTTGGATTTTAATTTCCAATGGTCCATGTGCTCTAAAATTTTTTTTCCCCAATTCTTCTTCCCTTACTCAACTAGTTAAAAAATTCTACTAGTATATATAAGACTGGGATGCAAGGATGTGTAAACTAATGGTGAATAATCCTTTCCAATGACTTATTTATATATTGTTCTTGAGCTTGTATGTAAACCATGGCTAATTTATATTTTTTTTTATAATTCTTATTCTTTTTTAGTACCCTTTTCTATAGCTATGTACTACTTTTATCTTCCATTCATTCTACTCCTAAACTACTCTCATCTTCTTCCTCACATGTGTCTTTTTCTACTCGCTCTTCATCTTTTCGCTCTTTTTGTTCACATCCATCATCATTATCTTTCTTATAAATTTGCTAATGATCCTACTCAACTCTTATATTCACTCATTCATCAACTACTCTACAACTATTCTTACTTATATTCATAGCTACTTGGGTGTCCATCTGTTTATTCTATCTATTGTGTTTTCATAGTTCCCTTTCTAAATCTAGAATTTTCTTCTAACTCTTCTTCCCTCACATCTCTATTATAGATTCAGGCTCAATATCTATTCACTCATCTATTCATAATTCACCATCATGCACACACATCCCCATACATTCAAAGTGACTACTCCATACTAGATGGAATCGGCCTTTTTAATTAGCAACATTTTTAATAGAAGAGGTAATCAGTGTAAAAATTTCCATCTAATTCTTTTGATAAATTTGTCTTGCATAGCCTCAAATTCTATATATATTTTTACTATGAAATTAATAGTGTATCAATTTATAATGGTTTCAACCCAGTAATCTATCGATCTTGTCTAATTAGTTTCCATTTTCACTAATTATTCTATCTTTTCTTTAGTCCAAGTAATGGTTTCTCCTACTTTAGGATGGAAGCATTAGAAATCGATTATTGTAAACCAATTAGCCAAAAATTTGAGTATCTCACACCAAAAAATATCATATATTTCACTATATATATGCTCCTAAGTCATTTCACTTGTAGTGAGGCTAATCCTTTTGGATTCTTCTTCTATGAAGTGACATATTTTTCAATCTAACTAGGTTTCAATGTCTCATTGTCCCAATAACCATCTCAGCATAGTTATCCTTGGAAAGAGTGTTTCCACACTCATTACACCATTGTTAGCATAGTTAATTATTGAATAGAAGATACTAAGGATGAGGATAACTAAATTATACTAGTTTACATAGGAAAGACTAGTGAATTCATAGTTAATAGAAGGATAATAATGACAAATGATATGCACTCACAAGGAACTAGATTAACCAAAGAGTTCTTTAGATGTACAAAACATTCAAATTAATTTTGAGATAGATTAAACCTTAGCACTAAAAATGATAAAACAAAAAATATAAAAAAATAATAAATTATGTAGGTAACCATGAACCAGATAGTAGATATTAATCTCAATAAAGGGGGTCATTAACTTCTTCATACAAGCGTACATATTTATAGTCATTCTAGTTCCTGACTCTTCATATTATTTTCTATAAGATCATGAAAAAATGAGGATACTATTTAAATTCTATAATTTCACAAGCTAAGAGGATAAGATAAAATACACAAGCCAAAAATTATATATATAACACACAAATATTCAAGGTATATCATGCTTAGTCTTTCTTATCCAATTTTCTTCTCCCAACAATTTGCCATCAATATTTTAGTTCTAACCTTGCCTTAACAATCCTAATGTTATAATTATCCTAAGTGTTAGATAGTTGTAAATGATGTCTCCAAGGTGACCAAGGCTGTTCATGAGGTTTCATGAGTGTTAGAATGATAATTACAAAGTGTGTTTAAATGTGCTTCAAAGTTCTTACATAGTTCTTCAGTGTTTGACTTGTTGAGGTAGATGATGGATGTGGTTGGTAATGTGATCATGTTGTAAAATCCTTGTGGGGTATCAAGAATGCTTGGAGTGATTGTGGAAGTGAAATAATTTCATCAAATAACTTATATGAATGTCTAGGTTCTCCTAGTCATCTTGGAAAATTAAGCTAAGTAGATTGATGACATCAACATTCACACGTGTGAAGGTGTCAGAAGAAAGTGGTCACATGGGTTTATTTATATTTATGCCTAGATCACATGGTTAAAATTTTAGGTCTTAATATGGTGTCCATAAAATGATAGTGAGGTGAAAATTTATTTTTCTAGGTAGATTGCATTATTTCCCATACTTAGCTAAAGCTGCTATAGTAGACTATGACATGCCAAACCATCAAGTTAAATCCTTAGTAAATAGATATTATCGAGGGTAAATGTAAGTCTATCAAGTGTTAAAATATAGATCATTTAGATCAAGGATCTAATGGCACACATTTAATCATAAATGGAGATCCAATAGAGAACATGAGGTCAATAAGTCAAAGGATCCTGAGATTGCATATGGGAATGCCAAGTGGCATAAAAATATTTGGAGTTTGATAGAAAGGTCCAAAAAAGGCACGTGGGGCTACCAAGTGTCTAAATCTTAGTATCATAGATCAAATATCAATGATAAATGATTATAGGTAAAGACTAGGTGACTTATGAGGAGATCGATGAAGCATATATGATCAAGTTTCTAAAAGGCATGAAATGGAGACACATGTCTGAAGCTTTTGCTTTACATCATGACCGTTGGAATTTAAATTAACAAATGAAAGCCAATTTATATTATTTGAGTTATAAATTTTGATATATGATGAATTTGACAATGGTATAAAAAATAAAGTTATCAAGGACTCTAAGCCACATCTATAAATATTGGTTATAATGTTTGAGTGTCTATACAATTATAGTTATTAAGATTTAAAGTTCACTATGTGTTTGACCATTATATTTAAGTGACTTGAGAAGGATGTTTGATTTTGTATTGTTGAGTTTTTACATGTTTCAAGGTGATTTAGCTATTATATATTATTTTAGACACCATGAGGACCATAAGTGTGTATCTTGGAGGTTTGAACAATCCATATTTAGTATTTGATCTTACATGAGGGTTTCCCATGTAATTCATGTGTTATGTGTTTGATGTTACATCATATTTATATTTTAATATTATGAATGACTTGTATTCTTTATGAATTCTTTTGATGATTGATTAAGGATAATAAGGATTGGAATTGAAGTTTGGATCATCTTGCATCACTTATTCATATCCCCCCTCTAAGTGATTATACCTCCAATAATTGGTATAAGAGACATACCTTCTCTGCAATTTTAACCACTTGAAGGTGATCAAAGGTAAAATGGATGACAAAGAGGCTGAACATTTCTCCAATGTGAAATAGTATGTGCCTTATAAGAGATCAAATTTCTAAAAGAAGTAAATGAATGTCTAGAGGAAGGGATTGAAATATTGAATAATAAGAAAGAGTGTAATAATTTATATTTGATTTCCTCAATGTATCATGAGAATATCACAAGCATTAATGGTGTGAAGACACAAATAGATAAACTAAAAACTATAGTCAAGAATTTATAGGACATGATGAATAAAGGCATGAATAAAAAGATGGACAATTTGGAAGATAAATATATGACATAAATAGATGTGATTTTTTCTAGAGATAAGTAGAATTCTAGCTCTATAAAAGAAATCAAGATTGAGAAGTCTTGGGTAAATGATGTTTAAGCTAAGAGGAAAACTGATGTAAACAACTATAGTTATGTCTTTAATGGATATTTTTTTAATTTTAATGAATATTATTATCCATATAGGGACTATACTCACTCTTCAAAGAGTAGAAATGAGGTTATATGCTATAACTACAATCTACAGGGACATATAACAAAGTACTGCAAGAGAGAGTTTTAGAAAAAGGACATTCAAGTCATTGACACCATTAAATGGTTTAAGAAATACAAATCCAAGATTGAAGAAAATAAGAAATAGGATTTAGATAGTTCACCAATGGAAGAATCAATGTTTGTTCAAACTATCTTACATACTCAAGAAGATGAAAAAAAGAAATGGTATATAGATAGTGGATGCTTAAGTCATATGATAGGAGACAAGAAAAATTTTATCTCTCTCGAGAAGCATAATCTAGGCTTAGTAATATTTTGTGACAACAATTATAATAACATAGTTATGAAAGGTTATGTAAGATTAGATAATGGTCACACTAGAACTAAAAATGTTCTATACATAGAAGGTTTGAAACATAATATTCTAAGTGTTAGCCAAATGTTTAAAAAGGAAAATACTCTAACTTTTCATGACAAAGGGTGTGAAGTGAGAAGAGTCAAGTTTGGAAAATTAGTTGAAAAAATTCACAAGGTATAAAATAGCTTGTATGTATTTCGTGAATCTAATAGAAAGGAGTGCTTCATGAAATAATTAGAGGAAATCTAGCTTTGGCATAGAAGACTTGGACATCTAAACTTTGATAATTTAGTAAGGATCAATTTAAAATGGATAGTAAGGCATATTGCTAAAATATCTAATAGTCCTCATAATCTTTGTAAGGCATGCCTTCATGTGAATAAAACCAAAAGAATCTACAAATCTAAGGATAATTCCACCATAGTTCCATTAGATTTAATCCAAACTGACCTATGTGGACCTATAAGAACTCAAGACATACAAGGTAACAACTAATTCATGTTATTAATTGATGACATCATTAGGATGACTTGGATATATTTCCTTAAAGAGAAACTAGAATCTTTTGCAAAATTTAAGGCATTTAAAGATCTTGTTGAAAATTAAAAAGGATCAAGAATCAAGTGTGTGGGATTAGATAGAGGAGGATAATTTTGGTCTTATATGTTTGATGACTTTTTTGAATAACAAGGAATTAGAAGACAATTTTATGCTACTAGGACACCTCAACAAAATTGGGTAGTTAAAAAGAAAAATAGAACTATCCAAGAGATGACTAGAACCATGTTTCAATATTCCAAACTATTAGATGGATTTTGGGAAGAGGCTACTAATACATCAATTTACATCTTGAATAAATTCCAAGTTAGAATAAATGGTGATAAGACTCCATATGAGCTATGGAATAATAGGGCAACCAATGTCAAAAACTTTATAGAGTTTTTGGGAGTAAGTGTTTTATCAAGAGATATGAAAAAAATATTGGTAAATTTGAGTCAAGGTCTAATGAAGGCATCTTATTAGGTTATTCCTCCATAATTTTGCTTACAAATGTTTCAATAAAAGACTCCACAATTTTGTTGAAATCTCTATTGTAAGAGTTGAATAAGTAGGTGACACCAACAAGCCTAACTTACAGATAAATGGCACTATTGAAAATCCTATTTGAAATAATGAAGACATATTAGATCAATTAGATGATGAAGAAGAAGAGGTAAGGCAGGACACTAAAAATATTTTTAAAATAATATAGAAGGATCATCCCATTACCCAAGTTATTGGAAATGTGAATTTTAGTTTGTAGACTAGAAGGACAAGACATAGTTATATTATCTAAGGTTGAACCTAAAACATTATTAAAATATAGTAAAGATGAAAATTAGACATGTGTAATAGATGAATAATTTTATCAAATAGTAAATAATGAAATATGGGATCTGGTTCCAAATCAAATTAATAAAAATGTGATAGGAACTAACTAGGTAATCAAAAACAAGATAAATGAGAAAGGAGAGGTCACAAGAAATAAAGCTAGACTAGTATGTAAAGGATATGCTCAAGTTAAAGGGGTAGATTTTGATGAGATATTTTCTCCTATGTAAATAATGGAATGAAATAGATTCTTATTATATTATGCAAGATTCAAGGGTTTCAAAATTTACCAAATGGATGTGAAATCTGCATTTTTGAATGGTAACTTAGATGAATAAGTTTACATTGAGATACCTGAAGGTTTTTCCATGATAAGTAATCAAGACTATGTTTGAAAACTAAAGAGGGATTTACATGGTCTTAAACAAGATTCTGGATCTTGGTATGACATATTGGACAAGAATATATTGAGTCAAGGCTTCAAAAGAGGGTTAGTTGATAGTAATTTGTACATTAAGATAGATGGTACTCATTAATTATTAGTTGTAGTCTATGTTGATGACATAGTTTTTGGTTTTGATAATGACAACATGATTAGAGAATTTTCAAATGCTATGAAGATCGAGCTCAAAATGTTAATGTTAGGAGAACTTTCCTTCTTCTTAAGATTACAAATTAACCAACTTGATGCAAGGATATTCATTTCACAAACCAAATACATCAAGGATATGCTAAGGAAGTTTGATATGTTGGATTGTAAGCCAATGAGTAATCTAATGATCATAAGGTGAAATTTAATTAAACAAGATGACTCACAAAAATTTGATAAAACTTTTTATAGATCCATTATTGGAAGTCTCTTATACTCTACTACATCTAGGCTTGATATCATACAAGTAATAGGCCATGTAGGAAGGTTTCAATCTGATCCTATTGAATCTCACTTGAAAGTAGTTAAAAGGATATTGAGATATCTGAAGATCACAATAGAGTATATTTTATGGTTCCTTAAGAACAAATAATTAACTCTACAGACATACACTAATGTAGATTGGGCATGATGCATAGATGATAGGAGGAGTACCATTGGTGGTGTTTTCTTCATGGGTGAATGCTTGGTGTCTTAGATAAGCAAGAATAAAGCCTCTATATCTCTATCAATTTTAGAAGTTAAGTATATATCTACTAATTCCTATTGTACTTAGGTAATATGGATGAAACAAACTTTGGAAGACTATAAGGTAAGATAAAATGGACTTTGTCTTATCTATTGTGATAATACTAGTGCAAGTAGTATCTCCAATAATGCAATTATGCATTAAAAAAATAAAAACATTCCTATTAGATATAATTTATTTATAGAAAAATTTATCAATCAATGTGTTAAGTTGGATTATGCACCTACAAAATATTAACTTGTAGTTATTATGACTAAACTATTGACAAAGGAAACATTTGAATATCTAAGACAAATCTTGGGAGTCATCTCATTTTATATAAATAATTAGATGGTATTTTGGTTAAAGGGGAGAAACAAGTTCATAATCTTGCTCTAGTATTTGGAGATGGTCTGAAGGTATTCAAGAGGAGCCTAAGGGTATGGTCAAGGTGTTGTGTTGCTAGTGAGCAAGACTATGATGACATGGTAAGAAGTGGTATGCACAATTGTAGGAGTAGTCTATATCATCTCTTTGAGGTGTTCCTTTCCTATTTTTGGTTATTGAAATATTTTTAGACCCTTAAGATCAATTGGTGCCACTTTGTCATTGTGCCAAAGGGGGAGAAAGTATTTATAGAAGAAGTAGGAGTATGCTCATAAGTCTTGTGTTTGTGTTGATATCAATGACAAAGGGAGAGATGATTAGAGATTTTTCAATGATGTCTCCAAGGAGACCAAGAATGTTTATGAGGTTTCATGAGTGTTATAATTACAATGACAAAGTGTGCTTCAATGTGCTTCAGAGTTCTTACATAGTTCTTTAGTGTTTGACTTGGTGAGGTAGATGAAAGATGTGGTTGGTGATGTGATCATGTTGCAAAATCCCTATGGGGTGTAGAAAACACTTGGAGTGCTTGTGGAAGTTAAAATATTTCATTATATTGGTCATATGATTGATAGGTTCTCTTAGTCATCTTGGTAAATTAGACTGAGTGAGTAGATTGATAACATCAACATGCACATGTGTGAAGGTGTTAGAAGAAAGTGGTCACATGGGTTTCTTTAGATTTATCCTAAATCAAATGGTTCAAATTTTAGGTCTTGATATGGTGTCTACAAAAATATATCAGGGTGAAAATTTGTATTTACAAGCAGATTGTAGTGTTTCCCATAGTTAGCCAATGTTTTTCTTGAAGACTATGACATGCCAAAGACCATCAAGTTTAACCCTCAAGAAATAGTTGTTATTGAGGGTAAATAAAAGGCTGCCAAGTTTCAAAATATATATCATTTAGATCAAGGATGTAATGGTGTAAAATTAATCATAGATGGAGATCCAATGGATATCATGATGTTAATGATTCAAAGGATCCTGAGATTGCACATAGGACTACCAAGTTGTGTAAGCGTATTTGGAGTCTGATAGAAGGGTCCATAGAAGTCACATATGGATGTCAAGTATCTCAATATCGGTAGAATGAATCAAAGATAAATGATCAGAGAAAGAAGGTAAAGACTAGGTGACTCATGAGGAGATCAATTAAGCATATTTGATCAAGTGGCTATAGAGCACGAGATGGAGACACATGTCTGAATATTTTGTTTTACACAGTGACCATTGGAATTTCAATTATCAAAGGAAAACTAGTCTATATTATTTGATCTATTAATTTTGATATATGATGAATTTGATAGTGGTAAAAAAAAATTAATAAACGATGCAAAGGTTCATCAATAAATATTGTCTAGAAGGTTTGAATATCTATACAGTTACAATTATTGATCTACTCTGTTTGAGCATCATTTATAAATGACCTAAGAAGGATGTTTGAGTTTGTATTGATAATTTTTTGGATGTTTAAAGATGATTTATCTATTAGATATTATTTTAGACTCTATGAGGATAATCTATGTTGATTTTAGAGGTTTGACCAATCCATATTTAGTATGAACAAATGCTTATAATTTGACTATTTGTTCATTCATTATGTTCTTATGTACAATATTATTGTTTGAGTAGGTTTTAAATTTGCAAAATAGTGTTGTGATGGATGTAATAACTTGAATGTGTCTTAGGGATCATGTAGAGTTGACTTATGTGTTTAGAAGAGGTCTTGTGTTTCTAATTTTCTTAATGAAGTGCTAAAAGAGTGAATAAGTCTCAATGAAAACTATAAGGGCTACTAAGGCCTATTTGAAAGGTGTAGCTACTTAAGGGTGACCCATGGATGATATGGTCAATTTATTCGTATGATAAGAAGCCTTAAGTTTTAAGGAAAGTCTAATGGCTGACCATGAAGATGTTATTCATGAAGGCTCTATAAAGAGAGAAATCAAAGGTGATGGCTTCTAGAGTTTTAATGTGTACAAGCTAGAGTTGTGAAGTGAAGCAAGAGGAGAGGGAGTGTGCCTAGTGGATGGATTGAAGAACATAGTAGGTTGAGGATTGTGTGTATGACTTGTATGTCATAATTTTGATGTTATAATATTTTACTTAGATGATTGAATATTGAGGATGATGAAGAGGTCTAGAGTGATCCAAAAGGTGTTTTAGATGCTTTGTTTGTGTATGTAAGATTGAGATAGTGTGAAGGGCTGAAAGAGAAGTGTTACACATTATTTCTTCATCACATTGAAATTTAATCAAAGTTATAGATATTTTTATTTCATAGGTGTTATGTGGGTGCTCAACATCTAGAACAAGTTAATGCTTGTTCATGCTTATGTGTGGGTGTTCCTTATGAAGTGGGTGCTTAACTAAAATGTCTCATGTTTGTAATCATCTTATAAGATAAGTATTCCATGTGTTTGTAAGATTTAGAGTGGGTTTTATTACCCTTGAGGGTTCCACACATAATTTATGATGTGTGTTTGATCTTGCATCATCTTGATGTTTCACTGTTATGAGTGACTCGTATGCTTTACAAATGCTTGTGATGATTTATTAAAGATTCCAAGGATTAGAACTGAAGTTTGGATTATATTTCATCACTAATTCCCCACCCCTTAGTGATTGTACCTCAAACACTAATATCCTCATATATTTATCTCTACTAACTCATTTTTCACTACTATATGCTTATATTTCAAACATATCAAGGTTTTTCTCCTTTTTTCACTAATCTCTATAGGTTAGCATAATGTTATTCACATTGGACACCTTTAATTATCTTGAAATATACCTATTTATCTAAAACACTAATATAAGTAAAGTTATGTGTTTTTAAATTCAATTCTTTCATTTATCTTATTTGATCCTTACTGCATTTTACTTAGTATCAGCATTATGTGTCATCATGTTCTATAATTGAAGTATATCCCATGTTGCACTTACATGACACGTGATGAGATTCACATGGGGCATATGTATACACATAATATTTTCAAACTTTTATCACTAACTAATGTTATTTATCTTGTAAAAACCCATCGAGTCTCAATCTCTCTTATTGCATAACCTAAGGGGTACATAGGAAAGGGATGGGCAGACCATTAGTACTTTGTAGGATTGTTGTCCCTATTACCACTTGTTATCTACACACTTGTCTCTTGAAAAAAATTTCCCTAAGATATTACTACTATTTTCACCCTCCTCTAGTAATTTACCACCTTCATTATCCTTTCCCTAACATGAATGCCCTTTTGGAAAATTTAAGACTATATCAGTTAAGTTAACCTTGTATTGATTTTGACATCAGCTTACATTGATAACTTAGTTCATTATTCAACATGTTTCATTATCAAAGTCAGTACTAAATTAACTAGGTCATCCTTGTTAGCCAAATTTTTTGAAAGGTCTTAGGGTTAAATCTAACTCTATATACAAGATCATTTCATCATTATTTAGATAAGAGAAGAAATAATATATATTACACATTTGCTTATCCACCATTATACTTAGGGAGCAAACTTAGGGTTTTATACTTTATTTGGAGATATAGATCTTGTCTTGTGGAAAAGTCTTTTAGATTGCATTGATAGGTTATGTAGTCTAGAGATGATTTATCCTTGTTATCCTTACATACCATAAAACCTCTTCTTATCCTTATCATCTTCAAAGTTAAGTATTCTTAACTTTTTTCCTACTTTGTAAGAGCAGATAAATATGAGTTTGTACTTCTCTTCCACACATTAGGATTTGGTATACATTGATGTGAGTATATGTCTCTTATTCATGTTTATTTTTTTAATTTATTAACCCCACTTTGTGTCATGATATTTGGTGAGCACTAGATTATACTTTTACTTTTATTATTATTAGTTTTGTGAGTATGAAAACATAGAACCTAGCTAGGGTTATTGTGTGATTGTGGTTGATTAGAGGCTTTGGAACCCTCCCTAACATCACTTATTGTGGTAAGAGATCCCCCTAATTGGGTCTAGAGAATCCCCATTTTGATCATGTTCTTGATTATCTAATATATCCCTAATTATAATTGTAAGTATGATCTATTTTCTTTGAGTTAGGCTTGATTTATAGACATGATGCATTTCTAATTGCATACAAGTTTCATCTTCCTTTGAATATATTTTGGTGAACTCGAAGTGAATCTAACCCTTGCAAGTTTTCTTTAACACCATCATTTTTATCATTTTATTATATTTTTATATATTTATAGTACTATTTAAAACCACTCAATATAGTTATAACTTTCTATGCATAGGTTTAACTCACAATCACTTCAAAATAACTATGTTTGATTTGTGTAGGTCTTCATCAACTACAAGTTACTAGATTAAGCAGTTTGATATAAGATTATTATTTAGTTATGGATTAGAATACACTATCAAATAGGTCAACTCTATCTACTATTTTATTTTATTAACATACAAGTCAACAAACACTTTTGAATATGTCAACTTTTTCCATTTTCCTTCTTCAATATATAGGGTTTTGTATAACTTGGTCAAACCAGTCAACCCAATTTACAAAATTTAAAATCAATAATTAAGAACTAAAACATAAAACATTACAATCTAAATCATCTATAATCCCACAAAGGTTCCTTTCTCATCTCTCTCTATCATTTTATTTTTTCCTTCATTTCTATTTTTCACAAGTTAGTAGTCTTCAAAATTGTAAACCTATAGCTAACTAGGTCAACCTAGTCAAATTAGTTCTGTAGTCTATCTTCTATCTAAAAAACATAGTTAAATAATTTGACTATGTTCTTATAGACCTTGATTTTGTAGAATAACAGTGACCTAGTCGACTCTGTTCTATATTGTTTGCATAAAATATTGCCTAAATTGACTCTATACTATCCTTAATCAATTAACATCTATTTACTAGTAATTAATTCACATTTTCTTTTTAGTTGTTTGCATGCTTAGAGTAACTCGTAGTCTAAATAAATGGTTTTTCAAATTAACATTTTAGTTACACTATTTTACTTTTTTTCACACACTACCAAATCACTTAACATTCAAAAAAAATTTATCTTCCTAAGTCCTACCTACTTGGATTTCATCACCAAGGGGGATGCTAACTTGGTTTTCTGGCCAAGTATAAATACGTGGTTAATGGTATATATTGGAAACAAACCTAAAACCCTTATCACTATGATATTTTAAAGTGATGGGGTATGCCCCAATACCAAGCTATTACCATTGATGATAAAGATCAATTTTAACCCAAACATCCTAAAACTAGCCTTAAACTAATTTCTAGTTTCATATTTTAGCCAACTTTCCTATCGCATTAAAAATCCTAAATTTATAACAATATAATAAAACTTAGGGTGAATAATTAGTTTCAATTTAACTTTTAATTGATTGATTTCTCTTTGATCATTATGTATTGTATTTCAAAACTTCCATTTGTTAGCATTGGTGCAAGGTTTATGATGTGTGACCTAATTAGATCAATCACATTGATCCAATTATTTGTGTGTTTGATTTCATTCTTGATTTAAACTATATTGAAAAAATTTCCCCCTATTTTAGAACACTATCATCTTGGTTGATACATTCTCTTATAGACTATTTTTCATCTTCTTGTCTATAGTACATAGTCAAACTGAATGACTATCTATTTCTATCTCTCTATTTTATCTCGTATTCAATAGTACACAGTCAATCCATATGATTGTTCACTCTTTTAAACCTATGTTTAAGTATTACTCTATTTACCTAATTTATTTTATACCTATCAGCTGACCCTGTACCTATTAGCTGAATAGGTTCCTTGTTCGGTTGACTCTATTCTCCATTTGGCTAAATATGTCACTAATTTTTCTTCTTATTTCCTACTCTCAACTTATTTCATCAAGCATCATTAAATTCCCTATAATAATCTTTGTGGATAATATGAATCCATTTAGACATTATATGGGGTTCTCTTTTCTTCTTATCTTTTCTTCCACTTTTTAGCCTTTGGGGCATCTTGTGATCCCACCCACATATCAATTCAGCCTTTGGGGAATCTTTAAATGCCCATCCCGACATCTAATTACCCATTAGGGAATCTTATGATGATCATGATTATTATACATTACATAATATCAAACTAATTAAAATTTAATAAACCTTTCAAGACACATAGGCTTATCTCTCACATGCTCATCCTTGATATAGATGTTAACATATATCTTTCCCTTCTTATCATGATTTATATATGCTATCATTCTGACACTTTTTTCAAAATACTTACATAGGTTTAATCTCTATAGAAATACCTATTTTAAGAAACCTTAGTCCTTCCTTCTAGTCTTTTGGTTTCTCTTTTCTCATGAGTTGCATTTTAAAACCAAAGATAAGACCTAGTCTTCTTTATGATTTTATTTTTATTCTCCTTGTTTCCTTGTTGCCTAATACTTTTTGGCACACCTTGGGTTTTTATTTTATGATTTGTAGTGTAAGAACATGGATAGGACCTAGTCTTCTTCACAAATACCATAATTATCCATTTTACTTTTTACATGTTTTGTGCACCCTCATGGGTTTCTCTTTTATGAGTTAGAGTGTAATACCATGGATAGGACTAGACCTTCTTCATAAAATCACAATCTTTAAATTTAGTATTCCTTCTCAAGAATATTTCATAATGGTTATGATTTTTTTATCTTTTTTCTCAATGTTATCTTTTGCTTCTTTTGTAGATAAATTTTTTATAACAATAAGTTTTTAGCATGTTTTCCTACACTTCCCTTATTCTTATGATAAGTATTCACACTACACTATCATTATACCTTCTTTTCAACCTTGTCACATTTTTAACAATTTGAAGTAATTAAAATTGTTTCATATTTCATTCCTCTTGATTTCCTCTCCTTTCACTCCATATTGGATAAACCAAGGCCTAAGTCAACCTAAATTTTTTATTTCATCTCAATTAATGAGACTCTTAGATATCATACTCTCTAAGTTTTGTTTCAACAACCAAGTCCAAAGTATTCAAATGAAAGTCATATTTATAACCCATGTTTGGATTTCCAGATCCATATTAAAGAGGGATATAAAAATAAATCATGATACTTAAAATGCACATCATTCAAAACAAAATCCAAAGATACAAAATTCAACATTCAAAAAGTAAAAAATTCAAAATCACATAAAAAGGCATGATTAATAACACTTCTATCTATAATCAAAGCTCAAACTCCAAATTTTTCCTCATGATAGAGCCAAGGTCCATTGGGGTATAATAGGCTAGTAGATTGAAATAGGAGAACTCAAAAAACTCTATGGTGTTACCTACTTTATCATGTAAGTACCCAATCTTCACGGTAGACTAATGGCTCTATAAGGGGTCCTAAGGAATGTGGAACATATTTTAGGAAGGTAGGTTTATTTTGATTTGAATAAATATAGCCTTTATGGTATGATATACTTACTTTATTTATTGACCTAAGACTTGTGTGGTTGGGAGAAGTTCTTCAGAGTCCTTAATGTCAAAAGTCCTCTTGTTTTCACAAACCTAATTTGAGTGTATTGAATTCAATAAAGAGTTATTCTACCTTGGTTTTCCCTTAATTATCCCCTCTACCCATTTCATTTCCCCCATTTATATTCATGTGATTATAAATATATTTTCCCTTTTATCTATTCCCTTTACTTCACATCTAAAAACATGCTAGCAACACTTTTTTTCAATTTTATCTATCCTTAGAATAAAATAATATTGTTGAGAAACTATGGATTACTTTCTTTACACCATTTATTTACATCCCAAAATTTCTTTGCTTTCTTTTAAAATTTCTTATTTTTTTACTATCCATTTTTGTATACATTTGAGTCCATTTCTAATTTCAATTACTTTTTCCAATGTTAATTGAAGTTGACTTATTACTTCTCACTCACCAATGTTGCTTTCCCTTTTATGCATTGTGTCCATTGATGATTGAGTAAGGATTGTTAATCCTCACTCATCAATGTTGTTTTATCTTTTACCTATCCATCTTTGTTTAAGTAAGGATTGTTATTGATTTCACATTAATGTTTGATTACCATTTTTGACATGTATCTTTGGTTTGACTTGGTGAGTTTGCCTTTCTTACTTAAGGTTTAATTTTTTGATTTTTTTGATATTTAGTAGCCTTCGATTTTTGGTTACCCAATTTACTCTAAATTTTTACTTGGTCATTTGGTATAAAATAGCATTTGTCACCTCATCTTGCCAATTTTACAAGTATATCCCATCTACATAACATTAGTTATCTTGGATTCTTTACATTTGTTTGTTTTTTACTCTTTAGTTTTGTATCCTTGGGTTTGTCAAAAGTAGTATTTGAGCTCTCCATGATAAAAAATTAAAACATAAAATACAACCATATAGTGATAAAGTTAAGTCAAGGTACACATACACTACTTTTATTTTCAATTATTTTCATTTTAGTCATTTAATTTTAGTTATTTTTACTTAAAATAATGCAATTTTTATAAGCTTTAGTGTTGTGTGTTGGTATGTTCTTTTATTAAATCACCATATCCTATTGCACCTAAATAACACATGATGATATTTGAGCGGGGTATATGCATAAACATAATATTTTTGAACTTTATCAATTATTGATTCTTTCTATCTTGTAGGACCCCTTCAACTCTCAATCTCTTTGAGTGCATGCCTTAAGGGGTGCACTAATAAATGGGTGGGTAGACCATTAGTGATTCAAAAGATTTTTTTCCCATTCCTAACACTTGTTATCAATCCAAACATATCTTTAAAATATTCCCTTAATATTTACCTCTTATTCTTATTTTTCATCCTTGTCTAATCATTTTATGCATTCATTAGCTCTTCCCTAACCTAAACTCCTTTTTGATAGTTTAAGATACACTATCAGCCCCATCAACCTTTTACTCTTCTTGAAAATACTCATTCAGGGTCTAGGTTAGCCCCTAATCAACCTAGAATAAGACCTAATTTGTTTTTATCAATAACAATACATATTTGATTACACTTTGGTGAGCACTAGATTAGACTTTAGCGAGCACTAGATTAGACTTTGGTGAACACTAAATTAAACTTTTATTTTGATTTTATCATTTTATTAGTGATTATAAAAACATATGACCTAGTTAGGGTTATTACATAGTAATATTTGAATGGATTTTGGAACCCTCCCTAGTGATATTATTAAGGTAAGATATCCCTTAACCAGGTCTCATGGATCCATCTTGGTCATGAACCTGAATATCTAATATATCAAAAATCAAAAGTGTAAGTAGGATTTATATTTTCTAAGCTAGGATTGATTTATAGATTAGTTGCATTTCTCTTTACATACAATCACCACCTAAATGCTTATGTTTTAGAAATTTTCTTCATTCTCGTGCATTTAGATTTGGATCATGGACTATCACTTCTCATGAAATTAAAAAACCCTAGGTTTTCATATTCATGATGACCTTGGGGAAAAATGGGTTAGTGGTCATATGTTATAAATTTGACTCAAAGGACCCCTATGTTAATTATCATTGCCTACAAGAATAATATTATGAAGAGGGCCTCATATTTATGTAGTTATTTGCTACATATGTGATTATGTGTGAATCATGCAATATGTGAAAAATAAGTACAATAGTGACCAATCTTGTAACTTGTAAAATTAGGTTCTTGGACTACTCTTTTAGTACCTCAGACCTGTGTATGTGTTATCCCTATGATTGATATGAAAATAGGAGATTAATTGAGTGCTTTGATAAGTTACCTTGGTCTTTGCTTGGTTTTATAGGTTAGGAATGAAAGATGATTGATATTATATTTATATCAATCACTTTAGAGAATTAAATTGCATTAAATCACTTAAGATAACCATTTAGATACATTTCATTTGATAATTAGATGAATTTAGGGCATTGGACACTTGAATCAAGTCTGGACACTAGCATCAATACTAGTGTCTATCCCATACATTAGTCTTGAGGGAGTAGGAAATTAGGTCTGTACTCAGAATTTGTATAGGTGTAATATAAATAGGTTTTAAGTATTCTTAAAAATATAGAAGGTTTGGGTCATCAACATAAGATTGGTTAGATTAACAAATTAGCCAAGGGAATAAGATAGAGAAGATGTGAGTCTTTGGAAAGCAAGAAAGGTTCAAAAATAAGAGGAACAACCAATGTCTAAGATTTCAAAGTGTATAAGAATGAGGTGCTATATAATGCATAAAATAGTGTGTACATGAACAAGAAAAATATAAATTAAAATATATATTGATAGAGTACAAAGATGTGATTTCTTGGATTTATGAATATTTGAAGATAATTCATCCCATAGTTATCATGCACAACATACCACTTAAATATAATCATAACCCTTTTAAGTTAGAGTAAAATATTAATCAATCCCATTTTAAAGCCTCTCATTTAGAATTAAATTTAGAAATTTTTGGTGGATATAATCATAATTCCTATCATACACTCTACTTGAGTGGCTAATATAGTTCTTGTATGAAATAAGAATGGATAAATCAAACTATGTATATTTAAAAACTTTAATTGAACATCAAAAAATGATAATTACCCTCTAATTTCCTTGGATGAAGTGATTCAAATAATTAGTGGGTTAGAAACGATGTCTTTCTTAGACATATTTTTAGGTTATAACTAGGTATTGGTAGAGAATTATGAGCAAATGAAGATTAATTTCACTACCAAATAAGGAGCTTGTGTACAAAATAATGCCTTTTAGGATTATCAATGTAGGTGCCACTTTTTAGTGTGCTATGGATTTTGATTTTTAGTGACTCATTGGAAAGTGTATTATTTTACATGGATTATTTTATTGTCTTTTCTAAATATAGAAAAGATCATGTGGCCCACTTATAGAGAGTACTTGACAGATGCAAAATTTATGGGATCTCTCTAAACCAAAAGAAAGGTATTTTTGAGGTCACATAAGGTAAATTAATGGGTCATGTTATAACTAAATAAAGTATATAAATTGATCTTAAAATAGTTCAAGTTGTTTCAAAAATTAAATATCCTAACAAAAAAAATAACTCAAACATTTATTTGGCAAGATAAATTTTGTCTAAAAGTTCATCTCAGGTTTTGCATAAATAGTCAAACCATTGAATGCTATGTTCAAGTAGGATACAAAAAGAGATTGGATAACATATGTAATGAAATTATTTCAAGATATTAAAATTTCCATCACCCAAGCTCTAGTTTTTATCAAACCATATTTAAAAAAGGATTTATTCTTGTATTCATTTTCATCAAAACACACTATATAAAAATTCTCTATCAAAAAGTAAATAATACGTGAACATCCCATTGAATTTATGAGCATAATATGAAGGATGTAGAAACAAAATACTCAATGATATAAAATAATATATATACCTTAATGAAAGTTATAAATATATTCAAACCTTACATTCTATGAAATAAGACATATGCCATAGTCCCAGACCCAAAAATTAAGCTTACACTTGGAATAAATGAGTTTGTGAAATAAGAGGCAAGTAGATGGTCAAGTTATAAGAATTTATTCTAGAAACTAGACCTGCTAAAATGGTACATGGTCAAGGCATTATCTAAATAATGACAAATACTAATCCATACATCTCCATTTAACAAATAAACTAATCTTAGATAGTTAGAGTTAATGGGTATTACCATATTATTCATAAGTGAATTTCCTTATAGGTACATGCCCGCCTAAGTTAAATAGAGAGTAAAGGTAAGCACTCAAGATCAAATTTTCACACTACATTATAAAAAATTGAGTCCTTTATTAGAATAACTATGAAGGTAACTATATAAGATGCATTTCCAAAGAAGAAGCTTATAACATCTTGGATAATTTACACAATAAAATTGGTAGTGGACGCACATAATGTAATACTATAACTCATAAAATTATAAGGATGGGATATTATTGGGATAGTATTTTTAAATATGCCTATATACACATAATAATTTTAAACTTTATCAATTATTGATCTCTCTTGTAAGAACTTGTCGAGTCTCAACCTTTCTAAGTGCATGTCTTAAAGGGTACACTGGGAAATGGGTGGGTAAGCCCTTGGTGTTTCTTAATATTTTTATTCCCTATACCTCCACATAAAATCAATACAAACCCCTCCTTTACATTTTGATAATCTTTGACACCACCCTTACACTCTTCTCCAAATAATTCATTGCCTCAAATAGCCCCTACCTAAGCCAAAACTTATTTTTACTACTTACCAAATGTAGTTGATTGGGTTCGGTTTAGTCTAGTAATTGAACATGTTATGAGACCAAGTCAACCTCACCAAATTATTCAATGACCTAATGGATATATTTTACTAACTAACTAGGTCAACTTAGACAACTATCTTAGCTTAAATACTGGAAGGTCTTAAGGTCAAATTAGGATATATATACACATATTTCACCCCATTAATAATAAAGAGAATCCTTTAGTTATGCTTATTTATCTACTTTTCTTACATTCTACTTGAGGAGTCATTGCTTAAGGTTTCACGCTTCTTAGAGGAGAACCTTTGTCTTGTTAAGGCTTGAGATTCGCTAGGAGGTCCTTGGCTAGACTATAGTCCATTTTCCATCCTTAGTTTCTTAAACAATACAAAACAACATATTTCAAAGAACCATTAGCCAAGGGAGAGGTTGAGGCTTGACAAGTTCATCTTCAAGGTAAGTATCCCTAATTCTTATTCTTCTATTTTAATAGATAGATTTGCATGTATAATGGATAATGAATGTGTTGTCTCTCTTTGATTAAGATTACCTCTACACTGACTTGAGTAGAGTTCTTTGCATATTTATTATTTATGTTTATGCCCATTTGTGTCATAAGATCTAGTGAACACTAGATTGGATTTACTTTATTATTGTAATGAATATCAAGACCTAGCTAGGTTTATTGCATGGTGTTGATTTACTAGAGGCTTTAGAACCCTCTTTAGCCATATTATATGATCAAATATCTCTTAAGTAGGTTTATTAGATCCATATTGGTCATAACACATATTATCTAAGTATTGATAACAATATAGTTAGTTGATTTATCTTCTCTGAGTTAGGATTGATTTATACATCAGCTTCACTTTCAATAACATACATTATAGTGAAATTTATGTGAAATTAACCCTTAAAATTTTTCAATCTCCATTTTCAAACTATTAGATAAACTCTATTGACTTAGTACAATAGTTTTTGTATAGGTCTAAATAATCAATGGATCTATTCGACTTAGTTTAGTTCTATGTATAGGTTTTTATCTTCTACCGACAATTGGATCAATCTAATTAACCTAGTTATATATTATTTTTAGGTCATCTTATACTTCATTGATTTGATCAACTAAGTTAGGTCATCAACTTATAGGTTTTTCAACTAAGGTGAAATTTTCAATCTTGTTTGGCTCTCTATGAGCATATTTTTCCTCTTAGCACACTAGATCTATCTTATCAATTTAGTTTTTCATCCTATATTTTCAAAATTTCTAATAATTTTTGTTTAGACTACTAGATCGATTCTATCGACATAGTTCTATGAGTTATTTTTAATTTTTTTATGCAAACTCAATCGATTGGTTTGAATTTATTTTAACATTTTATTTTGTAGGTTCAAACCCTAATTTAGATAACATAATTTAAAAATAAAAATTCATTAGATTTAATACATTTCTAAAATAAATCAAAAATAAAATTGATCAAACCAAATTTAGGCTCATCCTAACTAGTTTGGTTATTTCATTTTTCTCAATTTCAATCAAACTTTAGTTTTATTTTCCCAATTTTTTAGTTCTATAAAAATTATTACCTTAAAATAAACTAAATTTATTGGATCGACTTAGTTCTATAATTTTTTATTTCTCAATAAACTCTATCGAATTACTCAACTACATTTCTTAGGACTATCTTAAAATAGATAGAGTCAACCAAATCAACTCTATTTTATATTATTTGGATACTAGGTCATTCTAATCGACCTAATAATATGTCTTCTTTAAGCAAAGGAAATTTCCTCACATTGGTAGTAATTAATTCACCTTTCATTTATCTTCTTGCTTGCTTATATTAGTGCACATAGTATAACTAAGAAGGATAAACTACTATATTAGTCACTTTATTTATTCACATACTACCAAATCACAAAATATGAAATAATCATTTAAACAATTCTACCCAGTACTACCTATTTGGATTTATCACCAAGGTAGAATCCAACTTAAATTTCTTTCTAAGTATAAATATGCGATTGATGTTATATAGTGTTAAAACACTTGATACCCTTATTGTTGCAGTATTGTGATGTGTAGGGGTAGAACCCAATACTAAGGTAATACCATCACCAATACAAATCCCTTTCAATCTTTATAAACCTAAAACCATTTATAGCTTACCTATTTTTAGTTTCTTTACAAATCCAAATGTCCTATCACATTTTAAAACATAATTTAAAACATATATGAATGTCTATTTATTATATTATTATTTACATTTAAATATTTTTTCTTGTTATTTGCTAATTATATTATGTATTTCAAAAAAAATATTAACCAACATTTGTATAAGGTTTGTGTTATGTGATGCAACTAGATCGACTTAATCAACCTACTTGCCTATGATTTTAGCTTTTTTTTCCTAAAAATTGATACTCGTTCATCTAGATTTATAACATTTATATTTTTTCCTTCCTACAAAATATAGTCAACTCAATTGATTTAGTTTCTTATAGGCTACTTTGTTTGTCTTCCTACAGAACATAGTTGACTCAGTCAACTCATTTTCCCGTAGAACATTTCTATTTGTTCTCTTACAAAACATAATTGACCTATTTAACTCTATTTTCTACACATTATTATTCTTATCTTATTAGATATGGTATTCAATCAGTTTGACCTTATACCATTTGGATGATTTTGTACCCTCTAGTTTATTTATTTCATTTTTTAAAAATTCATATCTAGTTGATCCCATCTAGTACTTGGCTGACTTTGTATAAATTTCATCATTTTTTCCTTATTAGATTCCTATTTTAAAATTAATTAAATCCTTTATTAAAATATTTTTGGATATCCTTAATCCATTTAGATGATATATAGGTTGTTTTTTCCTTCATACCTTAGTTACCTGAGGACACTCGCTCTTGGTGTACCCTCTCTCACCCTTCATATATGGATTGCAATATGGTTAAAATTACCCAAAATGATGAAATTGATGGATCTAATCCATTTCACACTTCTGAAGACACTACCATATCCAAACTACTTTATTACACTATAGGAATAATTGACATAAGCCTAACAAACAATCCCATAGGAAATCCATTAACAAGGAAAATCCCTCCTTCCACTAACACCAATATTCTTCCTAATACCAACACCAACCTCCCTCCTTCAAACATTAATAATCCAAATTCATAAATCAATACCACTTAAATCCTTACATAAATACTCCAAAACATGAATACTATGCAAACAAAAAATACATATCAATTGATGCAAATGCAACAATATTAATTACACATGAACAATAAACCTCCTCTTATGTTAACTCAAACTAATCAAAAATTTATCCCTCCTCTTCTTATAGATTCCAATGGAAATATTATTCCAAAACCCCTTATGCATAACAAGATGCTTCAAGATTTCCAAAATGAATGTTTAGCTCCTTTAATTATTTCTATTGATATTAGAAATATTTATCCAACTATTAAATATTATGGGACTAAAGAGCCTACATATTTTCTTAAGGCATTTGGTAATCTTTAAAAAGAATGGATTAAAACAAATACCTTTGCTACAACCAAACTTATAATCAAAACTTTTACAAGATATGTCCTATAATGGTATAATCACTTACCTTAACATTCTATTTGGTAATTATAAGATTTGGTTAATGCCATAGTCAAATAATTTCAATAGAATGACCTTCCAAAAAATTGTCTTAGTGATTTTATCAATGCAAAACAATCACCCTCCAAATTAGCCCATGATTTCATAAAATGATGGAAATATTTGTCTCATAAATAAAATCATAACATGAATGATGATAATCTATTCAAAATCTTTATATCTACATTAACAACCTCACTTCAATATATGGTTCAAACTTTTCTTCACAAAATCTAAATGACATGATTGATCAAGCTAAAAGATAAGACTTTATTATGAAACAATTTGAACCAAATCATAAATCCATCATGGGATCTTTCCAAAATTCCACTAATATGATTTTATAAATCCTTCTAAAAAAGCAGGAATAGTGAAAGTGAATGATCCCCTTACTTCTCATACACCACTCATAATCCAAAAAAGGAAAAAACTATTATCTCCCTCTAAATCTTTCACCTATAATAATGTTCCACCTTCATGGTATGACCCTACCAAATTATGTTGGTTCCATGTTGATGCGGGTCATTATCATGAAACATGTTGTGTAATCTTAATTTTTTTTACATATTTTATGTTGAGAAATATGTTTAACCATAATACTATGATTAAGTTATGTCATTATGATTATATTAAAACCTCTCAACATAAATAATTTACCAAACCTTTATCATCCAAATGTCAAAAAACTTTTTATACTTCTAACCCACAACATTCAAATGAGCATATCTTTGTAATTAATACTGACTATGACCATTATTAAACTAATTCATAATGTGTGAATGCATCTAAGGTAAATTATAGATGTAAAACTGATCACAAATATCTAGTCACTAAACCTAAAAAATCATGAACCAAAAAACAATACTTAAAGACACCATAACTACCACTACCATACCTTCCAAACCAAATGATGAAACATTCCCATAACCAAAATCTTAATTTAATTCTCTTATTATTATAAAAAAATTTACCTCATAAACCTCATGTTGGTTCTTCATTTTTTAAATCACATTAGAATTTATTGAGAGAACTCAATTCAATGCCTTGTAAACTACCCCTCATGGAGTTAGTTCGTACATATCCATATCATCTTAAATTTAAAATTCAACAATTAAAAGACATTGACAAACCACCATCCATTGATTTGTAAAATCATCCTAAATATCCTTCACCTATAAAAGTACATACTATTTAAACTATTTGTACCTATTATAAACCATCCATAACATTTATTGAATAAGACATGATTAACAATGAAATTATTTATCAGCCGATGATCCACCCCTCTTTATTAAAATTGAAATAAATAATACCCTATTTCAAAAAGTCTTAGTATATGAAGGTTAAGGAATTAATGTCACCTCTTTTTGGTTAATACAACAGATTAGATATACCAAATACAATCATAAATCCACTCATCTCACATGTAAAGGATTTGATAAAACAAATAAAAAACAACTTGGTTTAATTTGGCTCCCACTAACTATTGGACCTAATACAATATGAACTAAAGTCATGGTTCTTGATTTAACACTATCTTATAACATGTTCCTACGTCTCTCATGGACACATTGTATGTGTGTTATTGCATCCTTAGGAAGTCAATGTATTAAATTCATCCATAATGGAAAATGCTACAAACACAAGTCTAATCCTAATTCATGGAGTATATAACTACCCAACTGAAAATCTCAATACCGAATTCCAACTGTTTTATACATTAAAAATACACCTCTAATTTAATTTTTTATCATGAATCTAGATTTATGAATCACTCTCTCTAGTTTTGATGATGATGAACCTAAAGACTTAAAAAATACTTTTAATACCACTAAACTACCTCTTTACATCTTATATTGTCTTCCTTGTTTACTTTCACATGATCAAACCATCCCTCTAATTGATGATATCACCAAAATTCCTCCATATAATGCATATGAAGTTTCTTACACATAATATTATTTCACATGTGATTAATGTGGAGTGGCCAAATTATTTTTATATCCTTTAACAATGTCTCCCTAAAACTTTAGTGATTTAGTCACATCCACTTCTAATTCTACCCAAAAAAATGCATGCACTATTTTCCACACATATAATGATAATAATATCATTTCCGAAGATCAATCATGAGACTTAAATGGATAAAATTATTAAAATACAATAGCAAAAATACATGCCTTCAACTATGATGTCCATATCATTCACATATCAAATGATATTGAATAAGAACTTGAAGGTCATGTATCTCCTCTTAATCATCCACTATTAGATATGCCTATGGGTACTTGAATAACTCTCAACTCCCAAAACTTATACACTTTCTATACAATCAAACATTTTACAACCTCTTTCTTCCATTAACAACATTGAGCCTATCTACCTCAATACCACTAAAGTTTCATCTACAATACAAACTAATACACCTATCACCAATCTAATTGACATCACTAAACCTCATACCCTTCAAATCTAACCTAGAACTAAAATTACCTTAGATCCTAAAGCCATAGATGTATGACAAATTCATTATGAACATGATCATCATGATAACAAAATTGTTGATCTTAAAGGAGATGTTGAATTATATGGACCATTACCCACGCTCCCTAGTGATGAATCTATACTTGAACTAATCCATGCTAGAAAACTTTAACTTCCATGACACCATCATAAATATGGAAAATTTATGCATAAATATCCTTATTTTATTAATTTCATCACTAGTGTGGATCTTACAACAAATCCTAATTTTATCTCCCTCATGCTCCATATCATTTCTAAGATAGAAATGCTATGTTCATTGAATAAACCACAAAAATAGAATATGGTACACCAACATGTCCTCAAAATATTACTATCTCTAAATAACTCACTCTAATAAAGCACGATAACTTTAGGTTATTACCTGAAAAGTATCACAAAATATTTAGTTGGTAATATGAATATATTTTAGGTATTGATATTAACGTCATCGTACATAATATCATCACTTACATAGATGCAAAACCTATTAGACAAAAACAAATAAAAATTCCATGTTAGATCACAAAGAGAACATTAAACTTTTGGATGCCAAATTAATCAAACCTATTGACTACTCAAAATGGGTAACAGACATCATTCCCATTCATAAAAAATTCCCCATGGTTATTCATATATTCCTTGATTTCCATAATATTAATGTAACATGTTAAAAAGATAAATTTCATTTACCTTCAATAGATGTTATAGTTGATTCCATCATTGGATATGAATTATTATCACTTATGGATTGTTTCTTTGGCTATAACCAAATTCACATTGCTCCTGAAGACAACATAAAACACATTTAATATATGTTGGGTCACCTATTATTTTGTAAAAAATCCTTTTAGTCTTAAAAATGATAGAGCAACCTATCAATGTGTAATGACTTACATTTTCCATGATCTCATTTCCAAATCTAAAATTTGTACAAAGAAACTCACTGATCTAGCTATCATTTTTGATCGACTAATTAAATATAAAGTTAGGATTAACCCATATAAATGTGTATTTGGAATTAAATCTTGTAAACTTCTAGGGTTCTTAGTCTCTCTTAAAGGCATTGATGTTGATGTGAATAAAATAAATTATATCATCAATATGCCTATTCCTCACTCAATTCTTAACATAAGTACTTACTTCAAAAAAATTTAGGCAATTTGATGGTTCATCCCACAAATGGCTCACCATATATACTGTATCAATTCACTTCTAAAAAAAGGTAATGCTTTAGGGTTGATATATTCATGCCAAAAATAATTTTATAGTATGAAGGAATGTTTGCTCCATCCTCCTCCTCTTAGACCACATTCCAATTATTATCCCTTAATATTATATACCTCCTCCATCCCCATATTAGTTGGGGTAATGCTTACACAACAATATTATATTAGTAGAGAGTACACTATCTATTACATCAATCAAGTAATCATTGATTATGCAAAACATTATTCCAAAGTGGAATGTGATTGCTTGATATATAATTTATATATGAAAAGATCAATCATTATATGCTCTACTAGACCACTTATGTCATTGTTCATTATAGACCACTTGGTCATTTATTCTCCAAATCATTCTTACTTGGAGATATAATTGGTAAATGGATGGTCCTATTAATGGAATTTTACCTTTGCATTATTACTCAAAAATCTATCAAAAGACAAGTCATCACCAACTAACTTGTTGTGATACCTTTACTAGCCACAAATCAACTTCAACATAATCTCCCTGATGATAACATTATTTATATTGAATTTATTAACTAAGATATCTCTCTCAAAGAATATTTTCATAATTTCACTATTGATCTAAAAGTATATAATTAATAAGATACCAATATCACTTTTTGACACTACTAAAACTAAATTAGTTATCAAAGAACTACCTAACTTTACCATTTATTTACATGAAGACACATGGAAACTTCACTTTGATGGTTCAAAATTCCTCTAAGGAGCTAGGGTATGACCATACCTTTAGAATTTTTATTAACTTTTGTTGTCATAAATAACATGTTTGAATATGAATCTCTAACATTAGGCATAAAAACCACACTCGACTTAGATATCCCATATTTACATGCTTTGGGTAACTCATAACTTATTTGTCACTAGGTTAATGGTGATTACCAATTAAAAAGTGAAAATTTAATCACATATCATCAAATTTATACCACACTTATCAAATAATTTGATCTTATTACCAATCAACTACTTTCAAGAGATCAAAATGCCATAACTGATTCTCTAGATTTATACACATCTCTATTTCACCCTCGTCAAGTACTTAATGATTCCCAATTTATCATCCAAATAAAAAAATCACCTTTTTCTATAAAAAAAAATGATTCATTAAATTGTCACATTGATGCTAACACAATTTGACAAATCCTATGTATAAAAATATAATTCAATTTATTGAACATCAAACTGACACTGCAAACATGGATTTATGTGAAAAGACTCAAATACATAAATAATATTTCAATTATGTGTTTTGATATAAATTTCAATACTACCATAATGCAAAAGGAATCCTAATCTATTATACAATGCAAGAAGATGTTCCTACTCTTTTAGAACAAACATAATGGGGCATTTATGGTGGTCAGTATATCAAACATGCTAAAACCCACAAATGCTTGTGTATGGGTTAATTTTGGCCTAGTCTATAAAAGATTCTATTAATTTCACTAAAAAGTGTAATCCTCATCAACTCTATGATGATATGATCCACTCACCACTGATTGATCTCCAAGTAGTCGAGTCTCTTTGGCCATTCTCTATGTGGGGATTAGACCTCATTGGCAAATTACCTCAATCATAAAATGGACATGTATCTATCATCACTGATATTGAATATTTTACCAAATGGGTAAAAGCTATGCCTATTTTTAATGTCACGATAACCAATATTTCAAAAAAATTATTTAATTAAATCATTTTTCATTTTATAGTTCCCCATACAATCATCTTTGATAATGGTGTCAATTTTAGAAATAAATACACAAAATGATTATGTGCCAGATTTAAAATTTATCACAATTTTTTCACATCTTACCATCCTCAATGTAATGGCTAAGTAGAGGATACTAATAAAATTATAATTGAAATATTAAAAAATACTATTTGAGAAACTTGTACTAATTATCACCTTCATCTATATCCCACACTTTGGGCTTACCATACTAGTATATGTACTACCACTGGGGCAACACTGCTCTCATTGGTATATGGTTTCAATTTAGTGAGACCATTAGAATTTAAACTCCAATCCTTATGTATATATCTCAATCATATAATTATTCATGAATATTTATGTGAATCTCATCTTCATGCTTTATATTTTCTTTATGAACACCACTTGGCCACTTTACAACATAACCATCAATACAAGGCTCACACTGCTAAACAACATAAAAAAATTCAAATTTTGAACATTTAATGTTGGTGACTTAGTAGTCAAAATATATTGCATACTTGATAAAGAGGGAAAGTATGCCCAAAAATGGTGGGGACCTTACTTAGCAAAAGACATTCTTGGTCCTAGTACTTATTGTTTACAAACTAATGAAGGCCATGTTTTCAAATAACCCACCAATGCATAATTCTTAAAGAAATATTTTACTTAAATATCTCCCTTATTTTTCAAAATTCCATGTAATGTACATACTAAAAATTCTTGTATGACTTATCCAATGATCTCTCCTTTTCAAAATCCTATTCTATATACAAACCTTAGTCCCCTTCTTTAGTCCTTTGATTTCTATTTATTACTTTCATTTAATTCATGGTTTGTATTGCAATAACATGGATAGGACCCAATTTTTATCATGAATATATTTTCATTTCATAAATTCATTTTTCATGCCTTTTATCTTTCATCATAACTTTATTATTTTACAACATTTTATGTTCTTTCTACTCTTTATTTTGTGAGTGGTAGTGTAAGACCATGGATAGTACCATACATTCCTCACAAATAAAATTTTCATATTTTTCACCTACTTAGGTTTATGTTTTATGATTTTTATTGTAAGACCACAGATAGGACCAGGCTCTCATCATAAAATCTATATATATTCTTTAAAAATATTTATACAAACTGAGTGTCCTTTTTAGAATGTTAAGAAATTGTTAAAAGTTTGGGATTCCATATTCTCAACCTCAAATTTCGTTTCTATTTTGGATAAAACTTACATAATAAACTATGTTAACATGTTTACCTACACTTACATCCATTCTTATGATAAATAATCTTACTTACTTTTCATTGTATCCCTTTCACATTATCACATGTTTTATGATTTAAGGTAACTCCAATCATTTCATGTTTATTTCCCCTTGATATCCCTTCCTTTCATTCCACTTTGGATAAAATAAGGTTGATGTCAAGATAACACTTTTATTTAACATGAATAAACAAACCTCTTAGATACCATGGTCTCTAAGTCCTATTTTTAGAAACCAAGTTCAAAGTCTTCAAATGATAGCCGTTTTTAGCATCCATGTTTAGTTTCTTGAATCTGTATGGAGGAATAGAAAAATCCATCAAAAATTTAAAATCTAAATCATTTAAACAAAAGGAAATGATTAAATTCAATACAAAAATCCAAAATTAAACATCACAATAAGAGATGTGATTCATATCACATCTCATGTCCCTAATCAAATCTCAAACTCAATAGTTGTCCTTATCATGTATCCAAGGTCCATTGGGGTGTAGTAGGCCAGTAGATTAGGATAGTAAAATTCAGAAATTATCTATAGTGTTATCTACTTTCTCACACAAGAACCCAATATTCATAGTAGACCAATGGATCTATAAGGGTTATTGAGGAATGGGGAACACATTATGGGAAGGTAGGTCCATTTTAATTTTCATGTATATAAACTTCATGGGATGATATTCATACTTCATTAGATAACCCAAGATTTATGTGGTTAGGATAAGTTCTTCAGAGTCCTTAATGTTGAAATTCATCTTATTTTGACAAACTTAATTTTAGTGCCTTGACTTTGATAAGGAGTTTCTCTCCCTTGATTTTTCCTACATAACCCCCACCACCCATTTCATTCCCCTCTTTATAGGCAATTTTAATTATAAATATATTTCACCACTTCTATATTCCTTATTATTCACATATTAAAACATCTTAACATCACTTTGTTTTAGTTTTATCTATATTTAGAACAAAACAATAAGCTTGAGCAACTATGGATTATTTTATTTTCACCATTGCTTTACATTTATAAAATTTCTTTGGTTTCATTTAAAAATATATATAATATTTTTTAGCATTCATTTTTTTACGAACAACTGTGTTTATTTCTATACTTTCATAATTTTTCCATTTTTGAGTGAGAATAGATTATTACTTCTCACTCACTAATTTTTTTTTTAATTCATGTGCTTTCTCTATTATTGAGTGAGTTTGGATTTTTATTTCTCACTCATAAGTGTTGTTTTACTTTTTACTTTCCATATTTGTCTAATGTTTGGTTTGTTACTCCTTTATACATTGACATTAGATTTATCATACTAATTTTACACATCCTTGGTTTGATTTGGTTTGCCACTTTTATATCTAGGGAACACTTTTTGTTTGATTTTTAGTTACTTGATTTAATCTAGTTTTGGATTTATCATTTGGGTTCTAAATTAACATTTATCACTCTAGCCTACCTAATTTATAAGTACATCATTCCTAAAAATTTTATTTATTTTGACTTACATGCATTTATTTATCTTTTCTTTTTAGTTTTATAGCCTAAGAGTTTATCCAAAATAATCTCTACGCTTTCCATAATCAAAACTAAAAATACATCAGACAACCATTCAACAATAAAGGTAAGTCAAGTTACATATATATTATTTATTTATTTCAGTTATTTCCTTATGATTTTATTTTTTACTTATATTATAATTTATTTACCTCAACATTATTTGTTGATATGTTTATTTCCCTAAGCACCATCCCATATTACAATAGTATGGCACTTGATGAGATTCAAGTGGGACATATGTATACACATAATATTTGTATACTTTATTAATTATGGATGTTTTCTCTCATTTAAGAACCCATCAAGTTTCAACCTCTCTAAGCGTACACCTTAAATGGTACACGAGGAAAGGGGTGGGCAGGCCCTCGATGCTTTTAAAGATTATTATTCCATATACATCCACCTAAAACCAATAAAAACCCATCCTATACATTTAATTAATATTTGGAACCTCCTTTACACTCTTCTCAAAACAATTTACTACCTCAAATACCCACTAATAAATCCAAAACCACTTTTTACCATTTAACAAATAGATATCATTGGGTTGCCTTAGTTCTAGAAATTGAGCTCATTTTAGGACTAAGTCATCCCAGATGACCTAGCCTAGGACCTAACGACTCTATTTTCCCAACTAACTATGTCGATTAGGCCAAATGCATTAGTTAAAATTTTGAAAGTGTTTAGGGTCAAATCAGGTTATATATATACACATCTTTCACTCCATTCTAATATAGAATCATTCATTTTTTCTTCTTTCTTTGATTTTCCATCATTCTACTTAAGGAGTTATATCTAAGTGTTTCATGTTTCTTGGAGGATAAACTTTGTCTTTTGAAGGCTTAAGATTCACTAGGAGGTTTTGGGCTATACTATAGTCCATTTTCCATCCTTAGTTTATTCAATAATAAACAACAACCTCTTGTAAAGTACCATTGGCCAAGGGAGAGGTTGAGGATCGATGGGTTTATATTTAAGTTAAGTATTCCTAATTATTAGTCTATTATTTTAGTAGATAGATTTACATTTTTAATGGATAATGAATGTATTTTCTCTCCTTGTTTAGGATTACCTCTAAATTAACTTGAGTATATTTCTTCTTTGCATGTTTATTGTTTATGTTTATCCCCCATTTTTGCCACAAGTTTTAGTGAGCACTAGATTATATTTGCTTTATTTATTATTGCATTGAATATCAAGACCTAGCTAGGGTTATTATATGGTATTGATTGACTAGAGGATTTGGAACCCTATCTATTCATATTATATGATAAAATATCCCTTAGGTAGGTTTAGAAAATATGTATTGGTCATGACCCTAATTATCTAAGTATTGCTAGTAGTATATTTAGTTTATTTATCTTCTCTGAGTTAGAATTGATTTATAAATTAGATTCACTTTAATTTGCATATAATGCCCATAACCATGTCATAAAATTCCACCAATTATAATTATTTTGGAAAAAATATATCCATACATCCATGCCTTTGTATCATGTGATTTAAGGATGTCCTTTTTCCATAATGGGGATTTTATAGGAGTCATTAATCCTAATTCATAAGTTGGGCATAAGTTTGAGTTGACCAAAACATACTATTTCACAATATGGATTGAATCTCTTACAAGAAATAATTATATAAACTAAGATGTGATCAAATTTCTATAAGAGAAAATTATAATTAGGTGTATAACACCAATTTCTATGGTATGTGATAATGGTCTAGATTTCTAATATACAAAATTCACTAAGTGGGGTTATAACACTTGGATTACTATCAAAATTTATTCAAATTATTACCCACATGTAAATGGATTTTTTTAGTCAACCAACAATAATATTATGTATGCCATAAATAAATCAACATAAATAAACACAACAAAATGACATTTATTATTCAAATATGCACATAGACTTTAAAGGCTCCACCTTTCCTAATTATATATTGATAAAAACCTATCTTCCCTATTACCCTCATGCTGACAACATATTAATTCACTTAGGATTACATGGATGAGGATGGATGAGCTCAATATAGATTGATAGACATTGTTCAAATGGAAGATGCATGAACAAAATCTTTACATAATTTCAATAAGCATCAAGAAATTATAAATATATGGTTTGACAAAAGATCTTTTTCATAATTTATATTTAGTCCTCCTATGGGATAAGTCACATGAAAATAAATGACAACATGAAAATTTTACTCCATTATGGATTGGTCCATATCAAATCTTTGAAATTTTGGGTAACAATGTTTTCCATTTGAAACACTTACAAGGTAATGAATTGATGTTTTCAGTCAATGGGCAGTTCTTGAAACATTATTTCATGGCTAGTCTAACAGAGAGTATCTCTAAATGACTATAATTTATGATTTTGTGTAACACTAGTTTTTATTTCCTACTTTTTAAATTAGATTTATTACTTGCTAGATTATATTTATTTTTTTAATTAGATTTTATTAATTTCTAGATTATATTTCTTACTTTCTAGATTAAATTTACTAATTTCATAGAATATTTTTACTGCTTTTTTATATTAGAATTCATGCTTTCCAAATGTAAAGCTAATACTTTCATTTAGTCTACTAAGACTCACCCAGAGATTAGTCCAACTTATGGGTAATCATTATTATGTTCATGATGGATTTGAATCTTAAAACTAAGGTATGTGTCATACTATAATGAAATGTTTTATCTAAATTAAATACATTTATTAGACCATTGGAAATTGCTCTGATGTTTTCATGCAAACTTTAGAAAGAATTATCATTTTAAAATATTAATTGCACATTTACATGTTTAAAACTTGTTTGAGAGCTAATAAACATTGATAAAATTTAAAACATGAATCACATATTTGATTTAATATGAAGTCTATTCTTATATATCCAACAAATGGTGGTTCCCAACTGTTATTCTAGGGAAAGCAAACAAATTCTAAAACCTAGAAAAAGGGTGATTCAAGTAATATATACCAGGGTTATGGATGTCTGGATGGTATTAGATAAATGACTAAAATGGAATCAAAGATAGCTCTTCTAGGGATATGGTTGCCTAGCTAGTAGCAAAGCAATGCCTGACTTCCTATATTTTTGTGCTTAAAATATAAATATTTTTTAACAAATAAGATCAATAGAATATTTAGATTTTGTCTAAATATTTGATAAATATCTCATAAAAAGGGGAGATAACCTTTTAAATAACACACATTATCCAAAAATTGATAAGGGTTAGTATGTTGCATGATTACATTTGGAGTCTCTTTCAAATTTTTGATGGATTTATTTTTTTAAGAAAAAAATTGAAGTTTTGTATGATTGAAAATGATATTATAGGTTATCAAATACTCTAGAGTATTTCCCCATTGAGTCACCATTTCTTATGACCAACACACCCCCACCTTCAAAATTTTAAATGAGGACCCACTTTAAGCTAAAAATACCATACTCATGTCTAAATTTGTATAAAACATTAGATTTCCAAACTATAGGTTGATCTATTAATTTTATTATTGTATTGTGACCTTAAGTATTGTAATATAAATGGGAACTATTTATTAATTTTTTCTTATATACCTATTTGAATTTTAAATCTAAACATTATCAAATTTAGGTTTTGATTTTCTTACTAACAAAGTAAACAAGGTGTTTTGTTAAAATATTATTTGATATTTTTAAGATATGTTAGATATAAAAGTCATCACTCATTAAAAATAATTCCACAACATGATTTAATATTAACACTTTATGTCCCATTTTAATGATATTATGCAAAGTGACACTCTATTGGCTCACTAGTAGTTTTACAAAAAGTAGCTAACTAGGCATTCAACCAAACCTCTTGACTATGGAATCAGATCCACATGTATCTTTCTCAAATTATCAACAATTTTAAAAATAAATAACCATGATTTCATGCATTCAAATTCACCAACTACCCAAATTAGTGAAATCTTTCTAAGTGTCATTCATTGGCTTCATTACCTATTGTGTTCAAATATCTAAAATTTTAAATGTGACTAAATGACTTAGTGATATCAATCCATGTGGATTAATATCACCACATCATAGACTTTGAAATTTAAACCATATTTATCAAAAGTGATGACTACTTGACTCAATGAGACCATCTCACATGACATCATCTCATTACCTTAAGATATATAATCAAGGTAATAGATCACAAATATATGAATTTAATGATGGAGCATGAGGTGCCACATGTATTTCCTAGTATATTTATCTACCATGTGTCATAATACATGTCATCGCCATGCCTCCTCTTGTACAAGCAAATATATACTAAAGATAAGCTATGAACTTAGTGATCAAATGCCATTATGACACATGTCCAATTTTAGCACAAATAGATGCTAACGTCAATATCGATCCAATCTATTCTTCACATAAAAAATATCTAGTGATATATCAAATACTATCAATGATATAAGGATTTATAAAAAGTTATAGAGTGAATAAGCAAATAAAAGAAGAGAAAATGTGACACATGGGAAATGAAAATCCCATGAAAGCATATGTCATAAAATAAAATTTAAATGGAAATACAGTTGACATGGACCATTAATATAAAATTAATTCCCATAAATGAAAGATTAAGGAACTGAATTCAAATTGTATAAGCTCATCTATCATCCCCAACTCAACTTAATTGTTATTTTCCATCAAAAGACAAAGACAACAAGAATTTAAGGTTCTTTATATACTAAAAAATTCTAAATTGGAAATTGGAATTCAAATATTGACTACATTAAAACAATTAATCTAAAAGATAATCTCCTTACACCTTTGATATTTTATTTTGTCATGTCAGTTGAATTCATCAATATAATATTCAATCTTAGTGATCTATAATAGAAATATTTTCACTATTCAGCTCTATATAATTAAGTAGAAAGGGTCAAACCATATGAAGTCAAAAATGACTTACCTCTACCAAATAAGGAATAAAACAATGATTTTTTAGGTATCAAAGCAATAATACTTCATAAGGTAGTTACAAAACTAGATGTATTTCCCTATATTGATGTCTTCCATAATTTGTTTATAGTTGGCGTTTATACCATTGATATATATCATATAATAGGTAGCATTGAACCCATAGAATTCATAGCTAGGAAACCATTTCATAAATATTATGGACTCCCAAATAGTGATATGATATATTATTTTATTATCATATTAAAATAGATGAATGAAACAATGTTAGATAAACATTAAACGCATGGGGAAATAGTCCCACCAAATTTATAAAGAAGAAAAACCTTCCCATCATATAATTTATGATAAGATTTATGATTGATATGGATCTTATGAACATGATATATGAAGGTCCATATATAGCATATGTATATGATTATTAGGTCCTTATATTATAAATGATACTAAATGATAATAAAATTCTTGATCTTGGGGAGGTTATCAGTTATAACTTGAAACAACACAAGGTGTCTCAAAAAAGACCAACTAAATCTTTTTACATAACTTATTTATTGAATGTCATGTGTTCTAAAATCACCCCAGTAGGAGAAGATCAATAATAACCAAGGAATGTAGATAGTATAATTTTTAATGAATTTAATATCTTCCACATTCACATGTTTAGAGAACATATATAGAGGATTATAAATATTTTTTACCCTTATGTCTACAAATAAATTAATGGTAAACCTATGCCTAAAATATTAGAGGAAATTAGGAGGTGATTTAAGATATTAAGAAATTATTTGTATTATCCTAATTGCACTATTATCAGAATAAGTGGAAATAATGTTACTCATTTCTACCTTCCTATAAAAGTTTCAAAAAAGTTGGAAGAACAAGAGATAAATTTTTAGTTATCTAATAGTGTGGATAGTGATTATAGATCAATAAAACTAGGGTTTTCCATAGAACACCCTTAAGAATTCCTAGACAATAGTTCAAGTACTAGAGTTAAATTATTGGATCTTAAAAACACATATCATAGTTATGTTTTAGATTGGTAGAGTATAGACACTAGGATCCCCATTGGAGAATAACTCAACATATCAAAGATAATGGAGAAATAATAAAGGTTAATTATGGTCATGTTAGTTATTCACATGACTATATTTTTATGGATAGAGAGGATGATTCTGATGTATGAATTAAGATGCATGGAGTGAGATGATAATGGAGGTTTCTTAAGGGATCTAATATGGCACACATGAATAAAAGTGATGTAATTCATGCAAGGGTATTAGAAGAATAACCTATTAGGGAGATTGATGACCAATTAACTAGATATATAATAATAATAATAATTCCACCTCCTAAGTCTCCTTAGACACATGTTTCTACATTAGACATGGGTGCTCATTTGATCCTTCCTATTATAGTTGATTTTATTCTTCTAGTTCAACCTACTCAACCACCTCCATCAACATAATCATTGATAGTTAGTCAAGACCCAAAGTTGCTTACTTTAGTTGAAACCATTCTAGTTACTCAAGAAAAAATGGTATTACCTAGTTCTTTTAGTCCTTTTAAAGGATTGAAAGAGGAAGAATAATTCACTAAGGAATATTTCGTAGAATTGGAAATAGAAGTAGAACATCAAGTAAAAGAAGAAACAATTGAAGTATAGTATGCTAAGTTCTAAAATACACATTTATAGGTATAGTTTTCTTCTAAATCTCATAATAACATGTAATCAAATGTGTTTTAAACACAAGAACAAGAGGTTTTAGTTAGAAATATTGTTTATCCACACACTATTGTACAATCTCTTCAAATGGATACATCAAACATTCTTGGAATGGATAATGTAGACACTACAATAATAACTAATAAATAGGCTACTATTCTATTTCCCCATATTTATAGTGTTACACCAATTTATAATGTTCATATTATTATTATAGATTCTACAATTTTAATTGATGTCACCTGTATTTCTATTTATTTGTATATTAATTTTAGTATCCATGTTATTATAAGTACTAATGTTCTAGGTGATTCACTGATTGGTACTTCAATTAATTACATAAACACTAATATTATTTTAGACACTACTATATTATTAACTTAGGAAATAATAAACTTGATGTAAGATGTTATTTCATAATTTGAAGATATATTAGACCCATATGGGACTTTTCTTATGGGTTCTCAAGAATAACACTTTGAGGACTTAGTTTCAAAGTATCTTTTTGAGCCATTTCACACTCATTTTTATACTCAACTAGTGATTACCATGCCCTATATTTATCCCATATATTCCTCCATTATTACAACTATTTAAGAGTCTCCTAATGTGTTTAAGTACATTTCCATAATCCATTAAGAATAAATGTTTCTAAAGAGAAAATGGTTAATCTCCCTTTTCCACATCCCCTTCATCCACTCCTCCAACACTCATGGGACCTCCATCCACTATTATACCAATCATACTTCACACCCAAATCTTTATTCTAATTCTAGACAATTATTGGCCTCACCATGGATGTAAAAAATACAAATAGAGAAATGATTTAGAAAACACTTAGTACTAATTGAGCCATAAACTATTAACCATGAATTTGATGAAAGTAGTCATAAACTGAAGAGAATTATAAAAAGGAAAATGTTTGGTGTTGGAAAGGAAATCAAATTTAGATGAGAAGAATAAATTTTTAGTTTGACAAAGAAAATAAAGATACAATATGAAGAACATGATGATTTTGAATAATACCCTGAAACTATAGTATATGTTACATGTGGTGTATGAAATAATGTTTTTAGTGGTTTCAAATAATAAAATCAAAGCTTGGAGTCCCAACCTCAGATGAAAAACCCATAATATGTGTTACAAAAGGTATATAGATCTAACCACATGGTTTATTATTTAATATGTTCAATTTATAAAGCACGAGAAGAATCATAACCACATTGGACAAGAGTGGTATGGTTCGATGAATCATTGAATAAATTGGATGGTAAACTATACACTATATACAGGACAATAAGGGAAAATTCATATCCATGTTTGAATTTATTGATACTCCCTAACATAATATTATACTAAAATTATGTGAAAAACATTAAAGATGATCTCATGGAGTGGAATTTTATAATTAAGGAGTTGGTAAAACAATTAACTAGCCAAGAGCATGAAGCCACTAACTTAATGGGAGATATAAAAATCCCTTCTATATATTCTCCACAAGAGGGGATAATTGATAAAACATATTTCAATACCTTGATTTATGATTTTATTAACCATTTTACAACTAAATTTAAAGTCTCAACTCAAGAAAAATGAGACTTTATCATTCAACTGGTCACATTTTCTAAGGAAAAGATTGATCATTCATTAGAATTGGAAAAGTTATTTGATATTCCAATGATTAATCATAATAAGTTGATGGAAAAAATTATTTTATTTAATCTTTCCATAGTTAATTTTCAAGTGATTACATTGGATTTCCAAGCATGTTACAAATCTTACTATAAAAATAAAAAATGGGAAAAATCAAATGCAAAAACTTCAAAATTTTAGATAACCATAGTTGCACTTTATTCTGATAGGATAAACAGTCTACTATTCTTTATACCATAGTTATTTCACAACTTAAAATAAAGGGAAATTTAGTTACAACAATGGTGGTACCCCCATTTATGATTATATTTATCAATTCATATATAAATAATTACACAACATCAACCCAAATTTATGGCACATCCAAACCAAATTTACTAATTTGACATATTCAATTCATCTTCAATCATCACCAACCATTCTATTTTGATGTCATGATCCAATTTTTGGAGTTATATATTTGTCATGATTATTTTTATCTTTACATAGAGAGTAGGAAAAAAATTTAATTGGAAAGCTAAACTAAGAGCATAATTTATTTTTAGTCTTTATACATAAATTTCAATTCTAATGATGAGGTGGTGCCCATATAGAATTTTATATACATGTTTCTTACACATTGTAAAGTGAGGATAAATTTTGAAATTTAATAAAAGCACATAAAATTTTGAGATAGTTCCATGAGTTTATGTGAATGTGATTTTATGTTTTTGAGGAATTTTCATTAAGTTGATACCTAAATTAAGTTGTGTGACTATTTTGATTTTGAATTATTTAGATTGAACTTACTATTAGTTTGAATTATCATTAATTATTGATCACACTAATTATTGCTTAGAGGTAGGAATGTGCTATACAATCTAGCTCTAACTATATCTTTGATGATGATTATTGAGTTTATTGTATTTATTTACTTTGGAATTTAACTATGTCTATATATATTATGCTAACAAAATTTGTAGAAGGTACTAGTTCTTGAACATTTGCCCAACCTAGGATAGAAGAGGTTAGCTTGGAAAGATTTGGTCCATAATTGAACTATAGAGTCCCCTTATTTTTTTCCTTAACTTACCTCTCTTTTACCTTTCTTGGATAATCTCACCTTAGGTTATATCCAATGATCCATATTGAATCAATATCAAACATCCATCATATATGAACCATCCATGGTTAATAACCACTATGCTCTCCGCTATTCCATAATGTGGTTATTATAAAAATGAATGTCTTATAACTCATGTCTTGGAGTGAATTATTCACTAATATTAAAATATTACATGTCTCCTAATGATAATCCATGGTTCTCATAAAAACCAAATGAACAAATACATACATGGATAAAAAATATATTTAATAGATTTTTTTGAAGCATTTAGTTCATCATATTTTTTATCAAAAGAAAAAAACTCTTTCATAACAGCAGGGTTATCAAAGAATCCACAATAAATAATAAATGTTTAATAAAATATAATGATAAATACATATTTTAAATAAGTTATTTAAACTTAAATTTTGGTTTCATTAAAAAATAAAAATCAGGAGTTCAAAAGGCTACGTGCCATAGAATTTTACTACAATTTCCCAACCAAGTCACAACATTATGTATTTGTATAGATCTAGATAGGTATGTTATGGTTTTAGTTTTCAAGATGAAATTCATTTTGTGATAAAAAAATATAGTTAAATATTTTTCCTTACGGTGTAGTAAAATGAATAATCAAAAGGTTAACTCTATCAGATAGTTATGTCAATTGTATATGATGAAGGAAAAAATTTAAAATGAGAAATTTGACCTTGGTTGTTCTAGTATTAAATATTATTTTAATATCACTAACATTAAACATAAAAATCCACCCTAAAATTATTTAATGTGATATATTTATAATGTGTCATGGACATCCATAAATTCTAAAATAATGATTTTGTAATGTGTTTTAGTTACAACTTTGTTAGTATCCATGTATGACAAATATGGAATATTACACAAAATCCATGAACAGTATGAAAAAGTGCCTCAAATAAATATGATCTTGTAGATTGAAAAGGATTGCAGTAAATATCCATCCATCAAATCATGTATTTATAAATTATTTCAATAGAAAATATAGTGAGAAATTAGATGTACCTCTTAAATATTTTTCCCCTCCTTTAAACATCAAGTTATATTACTCATTGGTTTTCTGAAATGGAAGTTATTATAGGGGAAAATGATAAACAAATTACATACTAAGATCACTTGACTACTCCATATCATAATATTTGATTCCATACCTTATAATCAAAATCCATATTTGTTTAATATCTTAAATGGAAAATGTGGGAATATCAAATAAGGTAAAATATTTCACTTTCAAAAAAAATATTCCCACTAGAATAATTAAAGACACAATCAGACACTATTAAAATAAATAATTCATAAGAAAACATGATGTTTTTAGAAATTATCTTTTTTAATAATTTAATATTCTAAAATAAGTGAGATAGTGTCATCTATGTTTTGAAAAAAATGTGTGTTTTTATATAATTTTTAAGAAGCCATATGATAACTTTGATTACATATGTTTATTCTAATTATGTTGATAAGCACTGTACAATTTCATTTGGAGGTGTCGGGGAAATATAATTTCCATGAGTACACTATAAATTAATATAAAACATTAAATATGAGATCTATTTTACTATCATTAGTAATATTTTATTTTTTTATTGAATAATGGAATTGAAAAAATGAAATATATTCAACATAAAGTGGAGTCTAAAACACATTTTTTTGTCAAAATTGTATGATAAATTATGGTGAAGATCATTTGAAAAATATAGGACTCAATAAAACATCACTAAATTTTGGATGATGATGGATTTATAAGTGGTATATCACTAAAATTATAATATATTTGGTAGTCTATAGTCCTTTATTATTATGGAGTTGTCTTTTCCATGGTCCTCTAGGTTAAAATTCTTCACCTTTTTAAGAAAATAATTAATATTATCTCATTTTTTTGTAAGCATTCAAGGGACTGGATTCCTTGATGAATATTATATGTGTTTAAACCTAATTTATATTTGGATAAAACTTTATTAGATAAGGATAATGATATATAAATGATATGTCATAAGGGTAAATCTCAGATCTAAAGTAGGCTAATTAAATTTTAAACTCAAATGTACCATATGTTTAATTTATTAAATTGAGATAAATTATAAATGGAAATTACAATTATGAAAGATATATAAAATATATAAAACAATTTAATATTTTGGTTTTGATGATAATTTATATCTATATCTAAAATAGGATGAAAGTAGGTGGGGAGTATATTTTGAAACAATCATCAGATTCTAGATTTGGTGCCTCTAAATCTCTAGAGAGTTACATCAACCTAGGATGGTTATGTCGATGATACTATCTATGATAAATTTTAGTGTATTGTATGTAATAATAAATAAAATAATATGTGAACACATATATTATTTTTGGTTTGGATTCACCTTCACTCTAGTGCATTTAGATCTGGGTTATGGACTATCACTCTAAATGAAATGGAAAAACCCTAGCTTTCCATATTCAATGTGATCTTGGGAAAAAATGAGTTAGTGGGCACATGGTGTTTAACTAACCCAAAATTACCTTGATGTCAAGGGGCACTACTTATATATCTAATACTTCATAAGACTACCTCAGACTCATGTGGTTCTCCCCTACAAGTTGGTTTGTGTTTGAATTATGCAATGTGTGTAAAGCAATTACACTAGTGATGTAGATTGTAACTTGGAAAATAATACTTTATAAATTCTCCTTTATTACTTAAAACCCATATATAGGCTATTAATTTTATTTATATCATAATAAGGTAGAAACGGAAAGCTTTTGATAATTGAGTGCTTCATGAATGCTTTTTTGGTTTAATTCCTAGGTGGTGAATGCATGAGGGTTGATATTGTATTTATACCAATCTTATTGTGGGATAAAACATGTTAGAAAACATAGGCCAACCATTTCAATATGTTTCATTTGTAAATTGGATGACTTTAAGGAACTTTACACTTGCATCAGCACATGATAGTAACATTGATGCTTCTATTTATACCAAATGTTAGTGTTTAGGGAGTAAGAGAGCAAGTACAAACTTAAAACTTGAAAATATGTAAGATAAGTAAATTTTAAGCATTATTGGAAAGATAGGATGTTTATACCATTAATATAGGACTGGTTAGACTAAGATATAGGCCAAGGGGATTAAGATAGAGATGATGTGAGGTTTGTAGAAGCAAGGCATGTGTATAACTAAGAGGAAAAAACAAGGTTGGAGTTTTCCATGTGCATAATTCTGAGGTGCTAAAGAATCACAAAAAATCATCTACATTCCCCCCTTTAATCTAGTCATGAAATTTCTAGTTTAAAGGGAAAAAATAAGTACCTAGGTGTGTATGCACTACACCTTATCTTTTCTTGAGTTAAATTTTAGTACTTTGATAGTTATATTCATGTTATAGTGTAACATTAATGCATACATTTTGGGTTAAAACCACTCAAAATATATTAAAATAAAAATATGAAGGATTAGGAGAACACCTATGTGTTAATATAATTGCCTTGCCTATTGGCAGGTTGTTTTTTCAAAAGATGTATCATTGTAAGGATCTAAAACTAAGATTAAGATAAATATAGATAAATATTTAAAGTTCATATATATAAGGAGATAAATAAATATATATTGGAATGTACTTTCCCCTAAATTAGCTCAACCAAGCAACATAATGATACTTATAACTTGGTGAGGTTGGATGACCAAGTTCAACCTAAAAAATTCACAATATTAAGTGATTTAATCATAATAACTATACCAAAAGGTGAACCAAATACTAAAATAAATTGGTTTGATAAAGTTTGTAAGAATCCACATGGTATCAATATGTGTAATGATTTTGGAATCTTAAATTAATTTAGATTTTTGTAATATTAGGTACATATTTCATAAAATATTCACCTTATATATGTCTCATGATGTAATTATGTATAATAATTGTATGATGTATATAATTTTTACAAAATGTATATATGAATCATATAACTATGTGCTTTGGCCAATTCAGATAACTATGTAAGTTTGGATGACATGCTTCCAAAGCATGCTCCCACTATAGAATGAGAAATATGAAACCAATATAAGTTAAAATGTGGAGGAAATGTTTCAAAAACATTCACCCACTATAAACTATATATTTTTAATACTGAATAGATGTGGATAACATGTTTCCAAAGCATGCCCCCAATGAATCTAAAAAATGTGAATTGTGGAAGCCCTGTCCATATCACATGCCCCCACTAAATACAATCTAGTATAAGTAAATTATATTGAATAAATTTTTATAATATGATTCAAAATTATGCCCCCACTATAATCTATAACCATGAATGTGTGGAATCTATGTCCATATTACATGCCCCCACTGAATCTAAGAACTATGTAAATTGGTGAACATGATTCCCAATAATTCCCCCACTAATATGCCATCCCCATTTTAGGTGAGTTAAAAATAGTATTTGGAAGTTACCTCACCTCAAAAGGGAAAGATAATTGTAAAATTTGTGAATGTAACCATGTAACATATAAAAGGGAGTATGCCAAGGTAAATGTATCATTTTAGTGCATAAAACCAATGTGATCATATGTAGGCCTAAAATGCATGATAAATATCATGGAAATATTTATATAATAACAATATAATCTCAAAAATAAAAAAATAAAAACCATGAGATCACTCAAAAATAAGTCAAAAAGCAATGGTCTAAAGAGACTACAAACAAGGGGCATGTTTAAATACTATAACATTGAATGTACACGACTTATTCAAATGTCCACAAAGTAAGGAATGAAATATTAAAATATTTAATAAGGAAAATTTAGGCATAAGGGACACATAAAATATGACATATTCAAATTATCTAATAATAAAGACAATAGCAAGGTGAAATATTTAAGGAAGTGTATGATGTAAAGCATAAGCAACCAACATAAACATGTCATAGTGGCCCATGGATCAAAATAATTATCAAAAATTTATAAGTACATAACATATAAATTACCATGTGAAAGATATAATCATGGATAAGGCATGTGTAATTACATATGTAAGATAAAACATGATAATGTAGAGTGATCATCGCATCATATAACCTATATGTATCAAGATCATAGAAGATGAATTCCCCCAACATCCTTGCAATAATGAATAGAGGGAAAGCCCAATACCCATAAGTGTATCATGTATCTATGTATTCATTTATATGTGTATATAGGATTAAATAATATTCTAGTCCTTAATATGGAAATAACATGCAGATTTCAAGGATCTAATAAAACATGTAGGTACCAAAAATATTTTTGGATTTTTGAATGTTTTAATTTTTTTTGTATTTTTTAGTTTATAAGAGTTTCATTCAAGGAAGTCCTAATCATCTAAATATGTATGACCAATTTAAAAAAAATTCAAGTGCTTCTTATAATGATGGATTGCATTTTCTTCAATATACTTGTCCATTGGATTCTTAGAAGTTAATGGTGTGGGAAAATAATCATATCCATAATGTGTTTTACAAATATCTATGTCCATATCAAGAAAGGTAACACATATTTTTAGCATCCAATTTAGATTGCCATTTGACCACCAATATTGTCCAATATTTAATATAAAATGGGGGTCATGGTCTAATATCCATATGTTTGTGGTCACCACAAGTGTACCATAAGAAATAAGTAATTGCATGTAGTTATGGGATTATAGAATCAATGGAGACTATACAAGTTCATATATAGTGTGTCCTAATCATTTTAGGAATGTAGTTTCATAAGTTATATCCACTTATTCTTATCAAAATAGAGATGGAGGTACTCTACCCCTTCAATATTAGTAGTAATAATAAAATTGTCATGCTTTGGTTGCTTTGAAAGATAGTTTTCATCATAAAGATATGAATAAATTTTAATTTTGGTAGATTTTGAAGATTTTATAGAAGACTCCATATTATTCAAATGGTATATTTGCATTTAAATTTTTTAAGGTTGGCTCCATGTTTCTAAACAATATAGATTAATTGAGTAACAATCATTTATATGATAGTATGCTATGGTCGTGTTCCCCTTAACAAGATTTAGTGTTGTTTTTTATGAAATTAGATTGATCCTATATATACCAAGACCTATGGGTTCAAACAAGTTATGTGAAAGGTGATCAAGTGAATTAAATTTTAGTTTGCACATTTTCTCATCTATCATATCTTTAGTGATATTATCATCACTATCATAGTAATTAAAAACATGCCCATCATTCTACTCAACATTGACCAATAAATTAATCTCAAATGAAGGAGGTTATTATGGTTTTAATGACTCCTTTGGTAATGGTTCTTTCACTTGATGTGCATCTATGTGCACCTCAATATGTGGTACCTTATTTTCAACTTTATATTGAGGATCCATTTTACTTGATTCACCTAATTTATAAGTGTATATATACTCAATAAGAATGCATTATTTATATGTTACCACTATAAGAATGCCTTAAATTTTAGATTGTATCATTTTTTAAAATTTTAAAGGTTCATCATCAACATGAATTGTTAATAAAGTCTCATCATGTATGAATTTTATACATCTATGAATTATGTATGGGAAAAATTCCATTTAATGTATCCCAGGTCTACCCAAAATTATGTTATAATGCAATTATTGATACATTAACTAAAAATTAGCTAAAATAGTTTTTGGTTATAATGACACATCCAATGTAATTTGACCAACTAGAGGACTATGTGAATTATCTAACCCTTAGATATGCATAATCAGATTTTGAATCAAATTGGTACTAATGCCCATGGTGGTTAAGAAAATGATACTACAAATGTTTAGGCCTGATCCTTTATCAATGAAAACCTTTATTTTATATTGTCACTTGTATGAATAAACGTAACTCTTGATCAATTAGATCTTTGCATGGTAAGTTTGTTGGATATAAGGTAATAAGTTTGGCATTGTTCTTGTTATCTTTCATGATATCTAGAAATAAGTAGGATCAATATTATTTGTAACTTAAGTTTCATGCAATGTCTCATATAGGATGTTATTATAAACATTAGATTGTTTTAGGAGCTCAATTATTAAGCTTAATAGGCACTTTTTGTATATTAATAGGTGGTGGTGTAGGTTGAGCAACCTTACCTCTTTGAGTAGTAACATCATATATTGAAAAATATAATATAATCCATGGGTGAATAATGGGTGTAGGATGGTAATTTTCACTTGAATAAGGCTTTGATAGAATAAATGGTTGAGTTCATGCACATTGGCATATAGATATTGGTTTTACAACATTGCCTGAGGAATTATGAATACATATCAAATGTTTTCTCCATTTTAACACTCTCTCATTATGCACATGAATTTGCTTAACAATTTTTACAAGATTTTTAATGTAACAAGTAATAAGAACTATAAGATATTGGATCATGAAATAATTTATAAATATGTCCATGGAAAACAAAATTTCAATGTTTATCAATTAGGGATCAGAGAGAAAATAAATTAGAAAACCCTAATGGACCTAGGGTTTGATGTTCACCAAACCCTAATTTGGCAAATAAGAACTTATAAATAATAATTTAGTACATTATACCTATATCTAGGTATTTCCTTTGACTTATATCAAAATATGTTAGAATAGGAGATCTTATGATAACTTGAGTGATTCTTGAATGTTGTTTCAATCCGATTGCTAGGTGGTCAATGAATGAGGGTTGACATTGTATTTATACTAATCCTATCAAGAGATAAATCACATTAAATAACTTAGATCAACCATTTTAATATGTTTCATTTACAAATTGGATTAATTTAGGGTACTGGACACTTGCATTAGGATAGGAAAGAAATGTCAACACTACTATCTATTTTAGATCTTAGGGTTCAGGGAGTAGGATAACAGGTATATATTAAGAACTTGTAGAGATATAATATAATTAAATTTTAATCATTATATGAAATTTATTATTTATATTCCTTAAATATAATAATAGTAAAACTAAGAGATAGGCTAAGGGGCATAAGATAGAGTAGATGTCAGGTTTACAGAAACAAGGCATGTGTAAAACTAAGAGTAATAACCAAGGTCTAAGTTTTCAAAGTGTACAATACTAAGGTGATATATAATAAAAATAATTATGTATATAATGACAAATTTAAATTAAAAATAAATTTTCTCTTTTTTTAAGGGGAAATAAGTCATTTTAGAGGAGCATCTCCACACAGTTAGAGTTTATTTACCCACTAGATGGTGAATGACTATAACTAGAATGTGTAGAATCCATTTGACCACTAAAATAATTAGATTTGTTATCATTTTATTTATCCACAACACATTTAAAATGTAACCTATAATTCTCACTTAAAATTTAATTCTTATGAGCAAGTGTGAAAACAAAGGCTTTCTAGAATATGTAATTTTATTATTTAGCATAAAAAATTCACTTCCTTTGGTGCATCCTCCACGAATATCTTTGAGTAGGATGTTTACTTATTCATTTTGATGAGGTGGTTTTGAATTTACAACACCTATAGTATATTCATCATATTTTTTGGTTCTATAAACAAATTTAGTTGTCTTAGGGATGGATTCAAACCATTATTCACCCATTTCATCCTATTAGTTAAATATTTGGTATTTTTAACAAATATTAAAGTTCAAACCAATGAATGAGATGAATATTATTTACTCTATTCACATTTTAGGTTCCATTTAGGAAAACTATAATTAATACTATTTACAATAATAACATGTTGAATTTAGTGTTGTGTTTTTTTGCTTTCAATCTTTAAAAGAAAAAATAAAAAGAATGAAGGTGAATGGTCATGCATGAATGATAAATTATATATTTAATCCCTTGCATGACAAGAATGAATTATAACAAGAATTTTAATGTTTTAAAATAAAACATGTATTTATTGTGGGTTGATGAATATGCATTAACATAAGAAAAACACACATCAACAAAGAAAACACTAGGTACAAAGTTACATAATTTTACTTTCATTCCTCTTTGGAATAATGAATAAAAAGTTTATTTCTATTTTGTTTCAATAAAAATTACAATTAGCATCAAACATCCCTTATAAAATAGTCATGTATATTATATATATATAGACACACACACACACACACACACACACACACACACACACACACACATAAATACATACATATACATATATATATATATATATATATATATATATATATATATATATATATGTATATGTATGTATGTATGTATGTGTGTGTGTGTGTGTGTGTGTATATACATATATATATATATATATACACACACACACACACACACACACACACACACACACACATACATACATACATACATATACATATATATATATATATATATATATATATGTATATGTATACATACACACACACAAACACACACACATATATACATATACATATATATACACATACATACATATATATATATATATATATATATATATATATATATAACATCTACATATACATATATATATATATATACACACACATATATACATATATATACACACATATATATACATATATATATATATATATATATATATATATATACATATATGTATATACATATATGCATATACATATACGTACATATATATGTGTGTGTGTGTGTGTGTGTGTGTGTGTGTGTGGTGAATGGACTAACAATTCATATTTCATATTTCATCTTATACACATCACACTTTTATATTAGTTTATAAAACACAAAATTTAGATTTATAGAGAAACACAAAAGTAGAATAAGACAATAATGCCTTATATGGATTATTTCCCAATAATGTACCTATAATAGGATACTTTTCTAATTTGGATTTATTATGAATAGATGTTATGCATATCCTAAATTTCCATATAGACTCCGTAATTGAATTCTTTTTTGAGATTCCCTATTATTTTGATGAATAAGCAATTTATTAGATATCAACATCATAGTATTAAGAGTCTCTAAAAAATATTTCAATTTTTCATTCATTTCTTCTAGTGAAGAGTTAATTTCACTAAATATGTTCATATAAGATACATACCTTCTTTGAAAATATCTTCCTTTATTAGCTTCTTAAGCTATTCCTTTCTATCATTTGTTTAATTTTGTTAAGAACCATTATCTTTGAGAAAATAAAAATTAAGGTTAATAAAATTATAATTGGATTAAAACATATTTCATCCTTCAATTTTATATTTATCTTTCATAATTTCTAATGTTTGCTTCAACACTTTTGTCTTATGCAAGAAACATTGTAAGCAATCAAAAGATACATTATATCTTCCTTGTCAAATGCTCACGAATTTTTTAAAATGTCCACATAAATTAATCCCATCTCTTATATTTATTTCAACATGTTTTTCCTTAGTTTTATTTAATATTCATGGCACATAATATATCATTAATATTTTATTTATTTTGAATAAATTTTCTCCTATATCTTTATTGTCTCATCAATGTATTTATATCCATCAATAAATAATTTTTTTAACTAGGACTCAAAGGTTTTCCCATTATTAGTATATTAATTTATGTCTAAATGGATTATTTTATTGTTAAATTAACTTTTGATAGGGATTTGACTTAGGAACTGGAAGGCATTTCTATTAAATTTAAGAGATAATTAACATACTTTATGAGTTATTAAATTTGTTCCTTTAATTATTCTTGTGTAAAACCATATTATTCGTATCTATTTATAATTATTTATTTAATCACTCATAGGATATACACAAAAATTTAATTAGTGCATTCACCCATAACAACTTTCCTTAGGGTATAATAAGACATAGGCATCTCTTCTTCATCATTCTCAATATTAAGCTCTACAATCCTGACAAACTAAGCTCTAAATGGATCTGTGATGAATTGGTAGGTGGTTTTGTCCTTCTTGGGGGGAAGACTCAAAAAAAATTTAATAAGGAATTAAATAATTACAAATCCACACATAATTTATTATTTTTATTTCATAGTAATGATATTATCCATTAAAATTCCACATTATTGGTGTTATCGACACATGCATTTGTACTAGTAGATGAAGTAGAATACCTTGGTGGGGTATAATGTGGTAAAATTTAGATTCAAGGATAATGTGTGATAATATGAGAGGTTTGTTTTGGTGAAATGAAACTATACACCCCTCTTATACCTATTAATTTCTCCATTCCTTGATTGTAAGTGAGATATATATGTGTGGTATTATTAGTCAATAAAAAAGAATCTCCTAGTGAGGAACATGATTATTACATTTGCACTATTTTATTATCCTTTATTTTCATTCCCATAAGGTATATATCACTATAGGTCATTCTTGGATACTTACCGTAGTCTAGATCTTCAACATCACCATCACTACCAACTTTTATAGTGAGATGAGATATAGTAACCCATACACTAGATCTAGTTATTATCATAGTATGTGTTAGTTATTATTTTGGTAAGGTTATGGGCTTGGGTTTTTATTAATTATAAATCTTATTAAATTTTAAATATTATTAAAAATAAATTTAATGATATTTTGAATACAAACTTGGTTCTTACTTTCATGTTAGCGATCTTAGGGTTTGACTAGCTTATCACTATTAGTGGTGAAGCCATGATTTTTTTGATATATTATTTCTCATGTGTTTCACTAACATCATCTATCATTCCAAAAATAACCCATTTTTTTGTGAAATATCTAATATAATCTAGGTTCCAACATCCCTAATCACATATTCAAACCTCAAATTAGTTTCCATAATTATCTAAATAATCTTCAAGCTATAGTTTATGAATATATGAGGGGCCAGTCTTTAGATTAACTCATAAATATCCATTGATATAAAAATAAACCATTCATTTATGCAAGTAAAAAATAAATTTATTTATAACATACTTAATATTCAAAGCATCTATTACATTATTACATATTATTATATGTGTATCATTCAAAAACATTGGTAACAATACTTCCACTATGTGTATCATTTTAAATATCTTATGGACATTAGATGTTAGTTTAGTTTGTTTTATAACATTAAATGGTTTTTCATACACATGTTTTTTAGGTCATTTAGGAAAATATGGCTTAACCCATTTTCAAATTTTGAGTTAATTTTGGATTCTATATAAATGTACCTTTACTAAAGCTATTTTTTATAATGCAATGTAATGCTCATAATTCAATATTTTATTATTTAAGACAAGATTCTCATTTATCATGTTTGATTTATATTTTATAATAGGTTATCTCTTATACATATTTCATTTTTCATGTTACAAATATTGGTGCATTCATTTCTATCTAGTCTCAATCCTTGATTTCAAACCACTGTGACATCAAAAAATTATATGTATAATTCAATTATAAACTTATTTTCACTAATCAAACTCAAAGGACTCCTAAGACAAATCCCCAAACCATTAAATATGATATTAGATAACTTTTAGAATTGGTATAAATGGATTCCATATTGTAATATAAGGTTAATTCCTCCTTAAAAAATCATGCCTCCCTAGTCTTATTTTAGCACTTGCACCATATTCATAGCTAAAGCATTGTTCACTCTTTTAAAGTTCTTGTTTCTTTATTCCAAGGTTAGTTTAGGGTAAAATTCATATACTCTTGTAGATTGTCCTGGGTTCACTAACTAAGTGAGACTAAAGAATACACATATAAATGCAAGGAAGTATATAAAATATGAAACCATACAAAATGACTTGTTTGAAATCACTTTGGTGAGTTGATCATGAAGTGAATCACTTATCATTCACCCATAATAAATGAACATATGGATATTACATATGATACCATTGGAAGGAACAACCATGAATGTAAATCCTTGGTATCTATATTTATAACCAACCTATTAATGAGGGTGATCATATTAGATTATTCCTCCACAAAATCTAAATGGTAAAGCTCTTGTGGAGTTTAGATATTCCCCCTTATTTTAATTTTAACCAACTATTGTTCATGGTGTTGAGGTGTTTCTCCACATATTTTATCTATAACTTATACATAATATAGATAATAATAATTGAAAATTTGCTTTGATGTGAAATTTCAAGTGTTTCATCGATGGATTCCCCATAAATCTTTAGCACAAGGTCATTTCTCATATTTACATTATAGTATTGATCGCATGATGGAACTAGATCTAAACATTGTAAAATAATTTAAAATCCAAATGTCTCATGTAAACTAATTATTTCCAAAGGGCTACCTATAGGTGTAATGGATCTATTAGTGACTCTCATGTGTCATATCCACATATTTGATCATTAAATCACTGATTTGTGAGATATTGGTTTCTAGGATGGATATAACCTCATATACCATATATTTTAACTTCATATTATTTGTAATTATGTCACGAAAATTAGATTCAACTAGTTTTTAAAATTTTATCATATTAGTTTGGTGGGATAAAATGTTTATAGGGTTGTGTAAAGTAGAAAATGGTGGTCATGGAGCTGATTTTCATCATTTTTTCTTCACTTCAAGCTTTTAAAAGCTAACAAAAAAATATTTCACCCAGGGTACAAAAAAATTTGTATGATTGAAAGGTGTTGGAGAGGGGATCTGAATATTTTGAATATTATGTGACTAGGAAGTGTTTAAAAGATGAAGTCTTTTACTATATTTGAGGAGATCCTATCATTCATACCATTAAATTGAGAAACAATGGATACTTAGTCTCATGTGAGATTAAAGATAAAAAATCCTAATATATATTAGAAAATTATGAGTTAAAGTGAGTGAATTCATCCATTTAAAGGGTTATGGTAAGTAAAGATGTAATTAAAAATCATCACAATATAGAAACAAGGTCAACATGACCCCATAGGTATGAAGGACATGTGGGATTTATTACAAATATGTTGGTTATGACTCTGCTTCCATTGCATCCATAAGTTTGGGTAGGCCTAACCCCATCAATGTGGTGGATGTGATCTCATGTCATGGCTCACAAATATGTGCCCCTATTTCTATCATGTATGGAAGGTCAAGTACGCTTGACCTTATAGATTTATTCAATGCATGGGCACACTTTTTCATAGTTTATAAAATATTATAATTTTCAAACCTCTATTAAATTTTTAGACTTGACTTGAGTTAGAATTTTTCATTGATACCAAAATTTTGATTTTTTTTATATTTTTCAGTTTTTTGACAATATTTGGATCTTGTTAGGGACATGGAATTTTAAAAGTACATGGGGTGAAATTTAAGAAACTCAAGTTTTAAGACAATGTTTTTCCATCTTGATTTAGAGTCAGTTTAAAAAATTAGAATAGGGAAAGGAAATAGGAAAATATTAACAAAAAAGGAAAACACATAAAATCAAATTAAATACACAATTCTATGCCCGTAAACTATAGTAAATATATGGAAATGTGTGGCTAAATTTTGGCTTATATACCTTTGATATTATATTATTGCATTTCACTTTGTTCATAGTATGATCAGTCTATAGAACAACCATGGCTAAGTAGAGTGTATATATGAGGTAGTGGCTAGTATCTTATCATTATACTATGAATTATACTCTTATTTAATTATTTTAAAGGTTTCCCCTTGAAGTGGCTTAGTCATTATTATCAAATATTATGCTCTTTCATCAATTTTTATTATCGATCTAATTATTTTACTCTTTCTTATGAGATATAATATTCCCATATTATGAAAATATAAGTAACTTCATTATAATTGGTATCATAATATCAATTTGGCTGATTTTATGCAATGTTTTTTTTGGATATAGTGTTGTGTCTATATAAATATATGAAGTATAAAAAAAACATAACTTTCAATCTAGGAAGAATTCAATTTTTCTTCACTATAGTATTGTTCCAAGTCTTTTTTAAAAAATAAGTCTAGAAATTTTTCCATACCCTTGTATAAATTAGTAACCATTGGATTCATATTGGTGAGATGATCAAAATGCTATAATCTAATAGTGAATATTTTTTAGGCCAAAAAACCTCCCTCTTAGGGTTTGTGAATGACTAGTTTGAACACTCACAAATGTGAGAAAGGTCAAGACACCCTAAAAACTCATCAAAAAGATGACATGGAATCTAGGAATTTATATCCATAATTATTTGAGGTGGTTCAATAAATTTATTTAGAGATACAAATCATGTTGAGGGAGGATGATATTGATTTTTTAAAATATGAAATAGATTATATATAGGATTAGATGTCAATGATGAGTGCTTAGTTGACCTCTATTATGACTCAAATTCAAAAAAATAATATTGTACTACTCTAATCAAATTTTACCACTTAGAATAATCATAAATAGAATATTAGTTTCAAGAACATGCTACTTATTGTCACCAAATCTTGCACCCTAGAAGAAGTTATTCAAGCCTCTTCCAGATTTGGGTAACATGGGAACATTTATGGGTATCTAGGTGTACATATATTAGAAATGAGCCTCTAGATCTAAGGGCTAGCTCCATGAATATATCTTGAAATTATCTTATCGATACCAACTAATTATTTATGGGGAAAAGAGATATATAATACATTAATTGAACCTACTCGAAGGGAGGTGATGCACTGAATATTCAAAGATCCAATCTCAAGATTAAACTCATTAGCACACTAATAGATTATGAATAGAACTAATGCAATGTCTACAATGGTTTCCAATTAATAGTGTTTCACCTAGAGGTCATTTTGATGAACTTAGGTTGAATGTAAATGAGGGTAAGGCTTGATTGAAAATCATTTACAATCAAATATCCACTCTATACTTGAAACATCAACCTTAAGACACACTAGATGACTTGAAAGGAAGTTTAATATCACTTAGGTTGAACTTGGACCTAAAAAGGGAAGATGAAAACCACTCTTGCATATCAAAAAAATATAAAACACTAAGCACAACTTAGTAAACAACTAAAAAATTCTCTATTCATTACTCTAAAAGGTAAAAAATATAATTTTTGGTAGAGTTTAGTCATACTATCCTGAGGAATCCATATCAATAGCTCCAAGGATATATTTATAAAATGAAGGGCATTTAGAGAGATATTTTTGGCACTCAAATTGGAATCAAATGGATCGAATCCATTTAAACTTTAGTTATAAATTTTATAAATTATGATCATTCAAACCTTTTGATTGATTTGGGTCACTTTGATTTGTTACATAGTTACATTATTCCCTCATTTATTCTCCCTAATGGTTAAAATGGTAGGATCATGTTATTCCAAGTTGGTTCCTCACATCAATGTAGTCACAACCATTAGATTGATCTATTAGATCTTTGTCTTGGTGTTAATTACTCTTCACTAGTTCATCATGGCATGCAAAAAAGGAGAGAAAGGTCTTTTTCATGCAGTTGGTCTTGGAGATGAAACCATTAGGGTCTATGCATATGCCTTCATGGCATCCTTTGAAATTATATCTCTTGTTCGAACTAGATCATGATCCAAATCATCCCCACATTCATAGGTCCAATATAGATGGAAAATCAATGTCAAACTTTTAGTTTTCATATAGTTCTTATATTAATGACAGTCTTCTCGATGCCTGGTTCCTATTAGGTCCACATAGACCCATTATGCCTTTGATAATCTAAGAAAATAAAAAAATCATCATGTACATAGGTCCTTATTCTAACAATGGCAAACACAGTCATGAAATGAACCCTGCATGACACAAACCCTTAAGCCAAAGTTTCATATTAAGCTTTAATGACATCCCTTTATGTTCTTGATCACCTTGGTTTCATCATTGTGTATTTTCCTTGGTGTTTGATTGAGCTTTAGTGGTGTAATGTTTACCCTATAGGACCTATTCTATTTGGTTAAATATCATTCCTTTGGTTCTACCTTGCCTATTAAAAACTAACTCAAACCAATCAAATTATGCCTAGCTATCTCTATTTTCATTGGTCCTATGGATCATCATTATTATATATTGACCCTTTGACCTATCTTGCACCATTAATCTTGATCAGTATGATTGAGTGAGAGCTATCAATCCTCTACCAGATTGAACATGCTCATAACACTTGTTAATTGTGCATTGATTTTAAGATCTTATTATCAGTCTACTTCTTTACATAATTATGCCATGTAGTGGCCTCTTGAGATCTTTGACCTCTTAACTCACCTTTCACTATCAAATCAAGATGTAATATGTAACATAGATCATCACATTTATTGGGACCCAATATTTGAAATCTAATGACTACTTCCCAAGCTAAAAATTGACATCTACCCACTTATCATTTGATGTATGCATGACTATCATTGACATTCACATGAATATAAAATTTAAATCATAATGGAATTTTGTTGTCTTAATTTTGATGTCCATGCGACCATACAATACATCCATGTGACCATTAATGACATTCGCATGACCATCACTTTTTAGAGTCAAATGGTTTTTTGTCATATCTTGATATTGATGTTTGTGAAAATCTCTCCCATTTTATAACCAACTTTAAAGGCTCAAATATAGAAGTGAAAAGGTCTTGGAGGTACAAAATTTTCAAGAGATGTTCTTGATACTAAAAGGATTGTGCCCACTTAATCCACTAGTTCTAAGAGATTTCTAAGTGTGTTTATAAATTTCATAAACAAGTTATCTAGTCTAGATCTTCATGATGTCCATGTGACCATCACTGGTCATTTAAACTTAAATGGATACTTGGTGAGGCTTGAATTTGATGCTTGTGTGAACATCCTACTTGGCAAGTCCAACTTTGAAACTCCATAACTTGAGCTAGAAATCTCATGCAAGCATGAAATTTTTAGGATATGATCTAGGAATAAAGATATCAATGGAATTTCAATCCTTTGGATAGCATGTCTTTCCTTAGTGAAGATAAAAAATTCTTAAACAAGCTAGTCTTCTCATTTTCATCTGAGGTCTAGGATGGCCTGTCCCCTTAGATTTGGCAAGCTAAACTTTCAAGGCTTATATATTGAGATAGAAGACTCACACAGACATGAGACTTGTAGAGAATGATCTTAGCAATAAGGAAATTGATCATGGATGGTCTGATGGTCATGTAAGGATTTTTGACCATACTTATAAAATTTACAAGTTAATTGGTCCATTCTAGTTTTTAATGATTTCTTAATAATGGTTTGGCTTCACAAAGCTTATTCCTAAATCTTTATAGATCTAAATGGACTACTTGATACCTATGTGGAATTATCCCTAGTCTTGAATTTCATTCATCATCATGAAAACCTACCACTTTCATACATAACTCTAAAATACCCCCTAAGACACCAAATGGAGCAAGGACTAAGATAGACTATGACCAAAGCTAGAATGGCATATAAGATGACATCAGATGAGCTACAACATAGCCTATGAAATTATAAAAATTCCCCTATACAATATTTTGACTATAATGGGTTGACCCATTTTGGCTTGATGGTAAAAATGGTCAACATTCTTAGTGATTTCCTAAGGGTGGCATGCTTGTTGTGCCCTGACCAGCTACCTAATCTTATCCATTGGGATATGGTGTCACATGTATACAAGTTTGACACATAAATTACTCTTTGAAAACACATATTAATGATGGAAAACAATAATAACAAGATGAAAAATAGAAACACACATGTCCTTAATGAGTACTTATTGAACATAGCACAATAAGAAAGCAAACACACACCTAACCTAATATTTACAAAATGGACCTTCAGTTCTCAATAGCAAGGCTTCAAATGTATCCCATTCATAGGGATGGGTAGATTTTATCCATTCATCCTTTTTAAATAAAAAGAGTTTCTTTTCTTGCACTTGATGATGACATATGGTCTGATCTATAGGGTATAAAATTTGGCATGTTTCTTGAGTTTTTCTCTATCTTCATCCCCTTTCAATACTATGCCATCTTCTTGAAATGATTTTGGAGTTTCCTTCTTGTCAGAAGACCTCTTTAGTAGTACTTGGTGGTGCTCCATAGCTTGATGAACTTTATCTCTAGTCTCTTTGAAATCTATTAATTCCCAAAATCTCACCTCCATTTGGGTATTATCAAGAAACTCTAGTTCATGTGCTAACTCTAAAGTAGGCATCTCTTAAGAGATAGAAAACCTAGCTTCCATTTCATGAAAAATCATAAAAGTAGAATTCCCTATTGGCCTCTTGGGAGTTATCCTATCAACCTATAAGGTTGTCTTCAATTTAGTGCACCAAGCTCTTTGTTTATGCTCCAAGGTTCTCTTAATGATTCTAATCAGATTCCTATTAGTATATTTACATAACCCATTACCTTTAGGTTAATACTTAGATTAAGTTATCAAGAATATGCCATTATTATTTTCAAAATCAACTATCTTAGCACTCAAAAAATCAAGATCATTATTTTAAATAAAAGTAAGAGTGTCAAACCTTATTATCATGCTCTCATAGAACTCTAAGATATCATTCTCATTAGTTTCCTTCAATTTTACTACCTTAACCCATCTTGTAAAGTAGTTATTTTTTTTGAGTATCCTTTCATGCCTAGAACTTGATGGAGTGTTTATCATGCTAATGAAATCAAGACCCCATTGCATGAAATATTTATCAACTTAGATAGGCTTCAAAGGAAGAGCTAAAAGCTTTTATTTTATTACAAATAAATTAAATTGTAGACCTTCTCACCTAATCATGGCAATATTTGAATCAGTTGGACCAATAATAGCCTACCTCATGATCTTGGTAGTTTTGGTTCTTAGAGAGAAATGACCTCCTGTTGTCCCATCATGAAACTTCTCAAGCATTGCCTCAAACTAATCATTATCAATGCATCTCAATAACACACCATTGATGTCCATCTTAAACATCATAGCATCTACAAGACAAAAGGGAATAGATTACAACCTAAAATATCTCCTTTGTGATTTATTCATACCATTAGGATACTCACCATTCTGAAGAAATATGATCACATCTTGTGTTCAACTTTGTGGAGGCAATGAACTAGATGATTGGGAACAATCATGATTGAACATATCCTCTTCCTTTGACTCATGAAGATCTGAAGCTATATGTTCATAGAGGCCTTTACCCCTTATAAACTTTGTCACATTGATATCAACATCATATTACATTACTTTAGTGATCCACCCTACCCTCTTTGCACTAAGATACTTTCTCAAAAGAAACTCTTTAGTGCTAAGATGAGAGACCATAACATGAATCTTATTATTTGAAACCATATGTCTAAACTTATTTAGTCCCTTTACAACAACAAGGGCCTATTTCTCCACAAAGGTGTACTCGAATTCATAATCTTCTAAATCTTGACTAAAGAATGAAATTGGTTACTATGTAGCCTCATCATTATTTTGAATTAGCATGGCTGAGATAGTATCAAGGTTAGTAAATGAGTACAACATGAAGTCTTTATTAAAATTAGGATTCACAAGATTAGGGTATTCTAAAATTACTTTCTTTATGGATTAAAAACTATTCTTACCCTATTTGGTCCAAGAGAAGACTTAGTTATTCATGAGAATATCTATGATAGGTTTCACCAAAGATGCAAAACTAGGTATGAACCTCCTTAAAAAAATTATCTTACCTAGGAAACTTTGAAGACCTTTATTATGTAAGTGAAATGATAAACCTAAAATATCCTTTATTCTTTCAGGATCAATATTCAAACCATCGTTAGAAAAAATATGTCTTAAGAGATTACCCTTCTAAATAGTAAAGATGTACTTATTTAGATTAGGAACTTCTACAATTTCTTTCTTTATGGATTCAAAACTATTCTTACCCTATTTGGTCTAAGAAAAGACTTAGTTCTTCATGAGAATATCTATGATAGGTTTCACCAAAGATGTAAAACTAGGTATGAACCTCCTTAAAAATTTTATCTTACCGAAGAAACTTTGAAGACCTTTCTTATGTAAGGGAAATGATAAACCTAGAATATCCTTTATTCTTTCAGGATCAATAGTCAAACTATCCTTGGAAAAAATATTTCCTAAGAAATTACCTTTATAAATAGTAAAGATGTACTTATTTAGATTAAGATATACTCCATATTGCCTTACATATCTCAAACACTTATCTCAAGTGTTGCATGTGTTCATCATCATCTTTAGAAAACATTGGTATATCATCTAGATAAACCAATAGCATCTCATTGATCAAATCTTTGAAGGCCATATCCATTACTCTTTGAAAAGTGGCACTAGCATTGTATAGAGAAAAAGATATCTTCATATAAGCAAAAGTCCCCAATCTAGTAGTGAAGGATATCTTAAACTAAACACCCTCACTAAATAAAATCTGATTATAGCTTGAATATCCATCTAGAAGAGAAAACTGTTGATAACATGAGACCATTTATAAAATATAATCCATTGAGGGTAGAGGATAGTGATCTTTGAGTGACACCCTATTAAGATATTTAAATTCTACACAAACTCTTATCTCCCCATTATTATTTATAATAGGCACAAGGATAGATACCCATTTTTAACTACATGATGGGAAATATTATCTTATATTCAAGGATTTTGGTAAGCTCTAACCTCATGAGTTGTTTAATCTTAGGGTTGATGGATATTTTCTTCTATTTAATAAGTTTAAATCTAGGTTCCAACTCAATGGTAAGATGTGATAGGATAGGATCAAATCCTTTGAGGTCCTTATATTACCAATAAAATATGTCATGAAACTCTTTACATACCTCAATGTATGCTTACTTCTCTAATCTAGAACATACCTTGCCTAGTTTGAGGAGTTTGTCCTTGAAGATCAAGACTCTTTCATAATTATCCTCTTTTATAGACATACTCACTTTATTATTTTTTTGATCACTCTCATTTAATATAATTTATAAGGTCACCAACCCCTTAGGTATCTTATTGGTTCTTAGTTTCACAATTTGATCACCTAATTATTCTTCGAGCCTTTTTTGATTCCTTAAGGAAAACTCGGCCTCATTTTCCAAGAAGAATGCAATCTATTTTTAATTATCAAACACTTTCCAAAAAAAATCATTATTGTAAAAAATATTCTATAATGACCTTAATATGAAACTATTTTCCCTCTTATTTTATTCTAGTTAGATTTTTAAATTGAGCCCCTGTGGCAACTAGTCTATTAGCATGACTATTTTGCTCCCTTGGGACTGATTGTATATTGAATGCACTAAAGTATTTAATAAAATATCATACCCTATGCATATATTACTTAATAAAATGTTTATTGGTACTAACCATATTCCTCACTTGATGCACAAAAAATTTAATATATCCATATACTTGAAATTTTTAATTCTTTTTCTCCTTGCCCATTGAAAGCCCTGAATTAAACCTCAAACTTAACCACATTAAAAGTAAAACTAAAATTAAAATTTTATGAAGAATAATAATATCATTTATATGGGGAGAGAAACATAAAACCAACCCCTACACCCACTTTACTTCTTGAACCATCAAAAATCATCTTTTATAGCTCATCATCTTCACCATCTTCCTTGGCAAGTAGAGGTGTTGGTACTCTTTATTCATGTATACAATACACTCCTAAATCATTTCCCTCCAAAAAATCATATAGATCATTCTCATAATGATTAATTCCATATTCATCAACAAATAGATATTAAATACCCTCAATATTGGAAGAAGTTCCATCATCTACAATAGAGTCCTTTCCTTTATGGGCCACACAATTCAAATTGGAACTTATCTCAATGTAAGGTTCAATATGAAACCCTGAAAGGTGTTATGTCATAATTATCACCTTTGCCCCATACCTTGTTTTAAATTCTAAGAAATACTAGTCAAGTGAGAGGTAGCCACCTATCTTGGCTATGAAGTCCCTTGATAGGCAGATTGCAAAGTGGGCTAAGAAATCAACCATAATAAAATCATACAAGAAAGCCTTAAATCCTTTTATTAATCCTAATATCTTAGAAATTTTACCATATAATTAAAGGACCCCTTTAAAATGTGGCTCATATTTTAGGCCCAACTTATCAACTACAACTTTGGCATGACAAAAGTAAAAAATCCACTATTGATTATACAATTGTGTCCCAACTTGCTACCTATAATGAGGGTGAGGTAAAATGGTGGAGGTTTATCATCCATATTAATGTGTTCAACAATGGTACTAGTATAATTTTCAATAGAAACATGTGTAAGACTTTGATCTAAGGGTGAGACACTAGTAAGAATAGTAGATAATTACTTTTGTAGGAGTTCTTTTCTACTGGGCATATGAATAAAATCCAAAAGATAAATAGATATTTATTTTTCAAAGATTCTAAAATGTTTAAATAAGCCATACCTACTTTATCTTTAGATCTTTTAGGTAGATAACTACTTAGAACTTGAGGAATATGAGAAAACCTTACCATATTTCAACTCGATGGAGATGTATAAGTTTTTGGAACTGTCACACTTGCAACTATGTCTTTTTTCCTTATAGGAGGATTAGATGAGCTTGTGTGCATGATAATACCTCCTCCTAGAGCCTTCCTCTTGGCCATTATATTGTTTATGATAAAGGCTCCTTGATTTATCCTAAAAGTGTCTTTAACCAAAAAATTGGTGAATATCTCTCCTTGAGGTTACCAATCCTCATTAAATTTCATCATCACCTCATCCTCATTTTATGGGATGGGAATAAATACTCACTAAGCCACCAAATATTATTCTCCATTCTCATTGGTATCCATGAATTGGTCTTGCTACCAATATTCTCTCTACACCAAATTACTATGAACTTGTACCATCTCCCTTACATTGGTGGTAGAGTTAGGACTAGACACATTGGTAGGCCTATTGGGATTAGGTTGAAATTGGACTCTTCCTGTTCCACATTTTTGATATCAATAAGTATTATGATAGGCACTTTTTTACATATTTTCTTGCCTATTTTGAGCCTCTAAGGTCAGGAACTTTGCTTTCTAGTTAACATTATTTTCTGCTTACTTAAGAACAACCTTAGTTTTGGTATTGGCATTAGGAACCTAGGATACATGTAGAGTATTAGCATAAGTGTGAGACAAATTGGGAATAGACAGCTTAAGAGGAAATCTTCCATATTATATGAAACTATTATTAGCTTTGATAGTAAGATTATATGCTTCAGGAAGAGTGGAATCTCCCATAGATTGAATCATGATAACAAATTTAGTCCCAATGGATTTCAAGTAAGTATGGAACACAAAGATAGTGGGTGGTCTCATAGGAGGAGGAAACCTGTGACAAGTCTTCTAAAAACTTTCATTAAAGTCATGAATTATTTATTTGGGTCCCCTTTTTATCATGTTGAGCTGATGTATGAGAGAGGCATGCTCACCTTCATTTCCAAATCTAGAAGTCAATAACTCTCCAAACTCATCCCATGTTATGATTCACCCACCTTCTAGAGTCCTATATCAATCAAGAACCTTCCTTTTTAAGGGGAATTTCAAGGATTCTAATGGCCATGTTCTCTTGAACAATATTTTAGAAACTAAAAAAGTTAGAAACATCTCTAATGTGATCACTAGGTGTGTCATGACTCTCACCATTGAATGTGGGAACATATTTCATGGCATTAGGAGGAATGGAATCATATACTAGAATTTGAATTGGATTTTTAGTATTGATGGAAGGGAAAGCATGAGGTTTATCCATGTCTTCTTATTCAAGATCTTCAATCTCTTTAGCCTCTTTAACTTCTTCCTCTCTAAAATTATCTACTTATTCTTCAAAGGGTAGATTAGGCTATGGATATTGAACTTAAAGAATGTGTGAGTTAATGGGATTGAATGTTCTAGGAGAGGATGACCTAGTGAGAACCATGAGCTATGAGGGAATGTTTATAAAAAAATAATATACTTAAACTAGATTTACCTTGAAGGAGTTGAAAAATATGAAATATCACACCAATTTGTAGTTGATGTTTGTTAAGACCAACATTTATCTTGACAAGTTGTCTTGAAGACAATGTATCCCACTAAGCATTCTAAAACTATTGTCACCAAATCTTGCACCATAGAATAAGTTGTTTAAGATTCTTCCAGATTTAGGCAACATGGGAACATTTCTATGTATGTGGGTGTACCTATATTGGAAATGAGCCTCTAGATTTAAGGGTTAGCTCCCTAAATATATCTTAAAATGTTGTTATCTATACAAATTGATTACTTATAGGGAAAGAGTTATAGAATGCATGAATTGAACCTACTCTAAGGGAGGTGATTCATTGAATATTCAAATATTCACTCTTAATATTAAACTCATTAACACATTAATATATTATGAATAGAACTAATGCAATATCTACAATAGTTTAAAAGTAATAGTTTTTCACCTAAAGGTCAATTTGGTGTACTTAGGCTGGAGGGAAATTATGGTAAGGCTTGACTGAAAAGCACTTACAGTCAATTATCCACTCTATACTTGAGACATCAACCTTAAGGCATGATAGATGACCTATAATGAAGTTTATTATCACTTAGGTTGACCTTAGACCTACAAAGGGAAGATAATAACCACTTTTGAATTTCAAACAAATACAAAACACTAGGAACATATTATTAAGCAATTGTAAAATGCTCTAATTATTACTCCAAGAGGTTTAGAGTATAATTTCTAGTAGATTTTAGTCATACCATCCTGATGGATCCATAATAATATCTCTAAGGATATATTTATAAAAGGAAGGGCCTTTAGAGAGAGAGAGACTTTGGCACTCAAAGGGGAGTCAAAGGGATAAATTTCATTTAAATCACAATTATAACTACTTCTACAAATTATGCTCATTCAAACTTTTTGATTGATCTAAGTCACTTCAAGTGGTTGAATAGTTACATTATTCCCTCATTGATGCTTCTTGATGGTTGTAATGATGGGATCAAGTTATTCCAAGCTAGGTCCTAGCATCAATGTAGTTACAACAATCAGATTGATTTGTTAGAGTTTTATCTTGGTGCTAACTACTCTTCACTAGTTTCTTATGGCATGCAAAAGAGGAGAGAAGGGTCCTTTTCATGTAGTTGGTCCTAGAGATGTAATTTTTGGTGTTTATGTGTATGCCTTTATGGCATCCTTTGAAACACTAGCACTTGTTAAAACTAGTTCATGATTGTATTCATCCCCATGTTTATAGGTCCACTATAGATGGAAAACCAATCTTAGACTATTGGTTTTCATATATTTATTATATTAATTACACTCTTATTGATTCTTAGTTCCTATTAGTTCCACATAGACCCATTATGCCTTTAATCATCCATGGAAATTGAGAACTCATCATGTACATAGGTCTTTCTTCTAATAATGGCAAACATAGTCATAGAAAAAACCCTACATGACACAAACCATCAAGATAGATGTTCATATTAATCTTTAATGGCATCTCTTTATGTTTTAGATCATCTCGGCTACATCATTATGTCTTTTCCTTGATGTTTGATTAAGCGCTAATAAAGGAATGATGAACTTGCATGACCTATTTACTTTGGTCAGAAATGACTCCTTCAATTCAACCTTGACTATCAAAAACCAACCTAGACCAATAAAATTATGCCTAGTTATCTCTATTTTCATTGGTTCCATGGATCCTCACTATAAGATCTTGACCCTTTGACCCATCTTGCACCATTGATCATGATCAATATAATCAAGTGAAAGACATCAGTATTTTACTAACTTAAACATGATCATGCCACTTTTCAATTGCACATCGATCTTAGGATCCTATTTTTAGTCTATAACTTTACACACTTATGCCATGTGGTGGCCTCTCAATCTCCTTGACCTATTGATTCATCTTGTACCATCAGATCAAGATGTATGATGCAACATAGACCATTAGATTTACTGGGACTCACTATTTAAAATATAATGGATATATTTTGAGATCAAAATTGACATATATGTACCCATTATTTTATTTTTGTGCATCTGTCATTAACATTCATCAAAAAATCAAATTTAATCCATAATGGATTTTTTTTTCTTAAGTTTGATGTCAATTCACCCATAAAATACATCCACATGACCATCAATGATATTTACATGACCGTCATTGGTCATCTGAACTTAAACAACTACTTATCAAGGCTTGAATTTGATGCTTGCACAAATGTCCCACTTGACAGGGCCAACTTTAAAACTCCATTACTTGAGCTAGAAATCTTGTGTGGGCATGGAATTTTTAGGATATGATCTAGAAACTAATATTACCATGGTGATGTAATATTTTATCTCATGTATCTTTCTTGAGTGAAGATAAAAAATGATCAAAAAAGCTAGTCTACTCATTTTCATGTTACGTACAGGATGACCTGGCCCCTAAACTTGACAAGCTAAACTTTGAAGGCTTATATCTCAAGATAAAAGATTCACATAGACATGATACTTGTAGAGAATTATATTGGAACTAAGGACATTATCCCACATGGTCTAATGGTCATGTGAGCATTTTTTATCATACTTATAAAATTTCCAAGTGAACTGGTCCATTCTAGTTTTTCATGACATCCTGATGATGGTCTAGTTTCACAAAGCTTGTTTCTAAACCTTTTCAGCTCTAAATGAAATCCTTGAGGCCTATGTGGACTTCTTCATTATCCTAAACTACATTTATCATCATGAAAACATACCACTTGCATACATGACTCTAAAATGAACCTAAGACACTAAATGACACAAGGACTAAGATATACTATGACCAAAACTAGAATGGAATATGAAATCACATTAGATGAGCTACAACAAACCCTAAGAAATTATAAAAAGTCCCCTATATAGTATTTTGACTATAGGGAGTTAACCCATTTTGGATTGGTGGTAAAAATGATCAACACTACCAAAAGTGAAAGTGCACAATTTTTATGGTAATTATCCACTCACTTTGATCAATCAAAAAAAAATTATTTTATCTACATCAGACCCTATGTGCATAAAAAGTGATCATAATATCTCTCTATTTGAAGTCTGAGTAGTTCATTTGCTATATGTGGTTGTGTACTCAAAATAAAATAAGTGTTCTCTTTTTACCTAGTTAGTGTTTAATGAAGAGCTATAGATACATTATCACAAAAAAATTATCTATTAACTAGTTAAGGAAGTTTGAAAAGTTATGACATATAAGTTTTATTAAGGATTATATTTAGGAAATCCAAAATATATTCTTACATGTGGATGACATTACTAAGAATAAATTAAATTACTTATTATTGATGGGTGCTCAAGGATATCATCCAAAATTAGGTTCATATTTTTATTCTATTGACTATTTCTTAAACCATACCATTTGTGCATCAAGCAGAGGAAAAATAATTGGTCAAAATAAGGGCTTTCACTCATGGCCATGAATGCAATTTCATAACACCATCATTTATTCAACCTAAAATATTGACCCCTCATAAAATCAAAGAGAAATTTTCCAAAGGATTATGTCTTGGTTATGAAAACAATTGGATCAAAATAAATAAATGTGCCAAAAATAATTTGTTCTACATTGAAGGCTCCAATGAAGATTAATACAATGATGAGTCTGCATGTGAGGGTATAAAATAACTAGAGGAGGAATCTAAATATTCTCACCCTATTATCCTTATAATTCCATTTTAGGTTTAAGTACTCTTAAAACTCTTAAGGTGGTGGGATTCCTTGAGAAATAGATGGTGATAGTGTTAATTGACTCCAGAATTATACATAACTTCATCAATAGTAAAATGGCTACTCATTCAAAAAAATTTATTTATCCAACTCCAAAATTTCATGTCATGATTGTAGATGGTGTAAAAATTATTTATTTTATAAAATTCCATAGTATTAATATTTCCATGTGGGACCACTTTCTTAATTATCCTAATTTTTCTATCCTTATGGGTGGGAATGACATTGTTTTGGGAGTACAATGGCTCACAACTTTCAGCATAATAGAGAATGAATTATATAAACTATTCATATGATTTCATTATAAAGGTAGGACATTTAAACTAAGGGGATTGCTATAAAAGTCTCCCTAGTTATTTAGTTGACATCAAATGATAAATATTCTTTAAAAAGGGGTAGACGGATTTGTAGAATGGTTGTTTTCATTAGAAGTTCAAACAACCTATGTGTCTACATATACCTATTTAAAAATGATTCTTGATGACCATTTAATAAAATCTGGAGTAATGAAAAAATTCATACCACCTAAAAAATAACATGATCATGCCATAAGAATGATTTTAGGCACGCCATCAAACATCAGGCCATAGAAGTATCTGTATACTCAAAAAATTAAAATTGAAGAAATGGTACATGAGATGTTGGAACCTTAGGTAAAATCTAAGCCAAGGTGAATATTCTTCCCTTATGGTCATGGTGCATAAGCAGGATGACACTTAAAGGATGTTCCCTGACTATAGAGAAATCAATAAATAGACAAAAAAATATAAGTTCCTTATTCTAGTCATTGATGATTTGTTAGATGAATAATATGGTGTTTTCTATTTTGCCAAACTAGATATTTGTTATATGTATCATCAAATTAGGATCAAAGATAATTATATCCATAAAACAAATATTAGAACTCATGAAGAACATTATGAGTTTATGGTCATGCCTTTTGGTATCACAAATACACCATCTACATTTCAGAGTTTGATGAAATCTATTTTAAGGCCTTTCTAAATAATGTTTTTGTTGGTATTTTTTGATGACATCCTAATCTATAATAAATCTTAGGAAGAATAGTTGAAGCATGTGAATCATGTACTATTACTTATGGAATAACATCTTATTTATTAAAAACCTTCTCAATTTTATTTTGGCATCTATGAGGTGGATTAACTGGATCATATTGTTTCACATGAAGGATTCAATGTTGACCCTAAGAAAATCAAAGTTATGATGGAGTGGCAAGTGATAACAAACCTCAATAACATTATTTGATTTTTGGGGCTAACAAATTACTATAATAGATTTGTTAAAAATTATGGTAGCATAACAACTCCACTCATAGCTTTTTTGAAGAAAGATTACTTCTATTAGACTGAACATCCACTAAGGAATTTAAACAACTAAAAGAGGCTATGTGCACCACTCCCATTTTAACAAATCATGATTTTTCCCTAAAAAATGTTGCTTAATATGATATATCAAGATATGGAATTGGAATAATACTCATGAAATAAAGAAGACCCATTAGATTTAAGAGTCTTCAACTCAAGGGACAAAAAGGTCTTAAGCCTATCCATGAGAAAGAGATGGTAGCTATTCTTCATACAATCAAGTAATATATACTACTTTTTGAATTTTGAATTACATTTTTAACTAACATGAGTGACCATCATGGTCCAAGATGGTAATCTCATGCTATTTAGAGGTCAATCTCATCCTCATAGATAAAAGGCAAAGCTATATTGTAATTTAGATTGAATACATTTTCTCAAAAGTGTTATCAGATTACAACCATGATTTTACCTATTATTTATTCATCTCTTTGAAATGTAGAGTTAGACATGATCAATTGTTTTAACATCAATTATTTTTTAATGAATAAAATTATAGTTTTATTCAAAACAACTTGTTATGCATCTCAACTACCTTTCATCTCCATTCTAAGTTCTTGCTAATGCTAGATTAATCAAATGAATACCTTACTATTAAATGTATGTAATGGTTATGATGTGCTTGTATATTATAATCCATTTTAAAAATCTCTTGTTTATATTTTCACAAGTAATATTAATTCATGTGTTGGTCTAAAACTTATCATTATATGTTTATGTGTATTTTAATATAAACTCCTAGTAATTATATTTAGTGATGGTTCATATTTGAAGCATGCTCCTTTGCTTCCTTAGATTCTTGATTATGTGTTCCTATATGTATAAATTTTGGTGAAACTCAATCCATAGTGGCATAAGTATGGAGAGGGAACTTGGTTTTATTTTTGATGTATCCTTTGTGTCAATATGGAGGCCAATAAAAAGGTACTATGTATAGGGAGAAAATGCAAGGGTATGTCAAGAATTGGAAATCAAGGAGTTGATTTACTATTGAGTGTACACATTGATATAAATTAGAGAGATTTATCTAGGATATTTATAAAAACATAAATTCATCCCCCTATATTAATGGAATTTAGTGTCTCACTTGATATGAATTCAAATTTGAGCTAGTGGTTAGATCTCCTCTTTTTATTTCTCAATCTAAAGTTAAATTTAGAGCTCACAATCCTTTGCTACCAACCAAATTTAGTAATGGAAATGTGATGATTTAAAACTGTCCAATTCATCCCAACCTTTTATTTTTTTAATACCCACCACATGCCTACCACATTTTGGGCATTAACAAAATATAAATTTGGGCCCAAATGGATATGTTTAAAATGTTACATCACCATTGATAAATTTGTTTGGTGGCAAAGGATCTTGAGATTTGAATTTAACTCCAAATTGGGAAATAAAGATAGGAGATCTATCTACCAACTCAAATTTGAATTCATAGAAAGGGAGCTACTAAACAACATTATTATAAGGGGATGAATGTATGATTTTATATATATCCCAAGGAAAAATTTATAATGGTTATCACTATATGACCTCAAGAGAAAATAAATTCCTTACTTTCTAATTCTTGATGAATACCCTTTCATTTTCCCCTACACATAATAACTTTGTATTAGCCTCAATATTACTAAAATGGCTTCATCAACCATCAAAAAAATTTCTGTTTCTATAGTTATACCACTACACACCACATCTCTTTGATAATATTCATGCAGACTCCATAGTGAAGTTAAATAACTACATCCATGCCCTAGGTTGATCCCAAATTAGTCCTACAATGGAGGGTGAAAGTCCATAATTTTTCCTATCGTCTTCTTTAGGGAATACCCAATATCATGGGTATTTCATAAACCAAACTTTTGAGTGAATAAAAACAATTAAGATCCTTCTTTGCAAAGTCAAAAGTTATATTATTTCCCATGTTTATAGAGAAGGAAATAAGGGGAAGATAAAAAGGAAAACATAAGGGTTTATATTGACTCTCTTAAACATTTTTCAAATGAGGTTGATCTCCAAAATGAAGTCTCATCAGTAATCCAAAATGAGAATCCCCTCTCTTATATGTATGATGATTAATTTGTTATCCTCATGATATATGACATGATGAGTAAATGTAGAAATAATGTGCAATTTAATAGTCACCAAATTAAGGCTAACACTATGAACCTTGAGAAGATACACCCCACTTCAAATAATAAATTCTTTAATTTCAATAAAAATAGCATCTCCATGGAGGATAAAATGGTAAAAAAAATTAGAATTCAATGTTTTGCTAATAGGCAAAAAAGTGGAGGTGAAAGAGATAGATTGATCCAATATCGTAAGTGGAGTTGAAGGGGAAATTAATGTATGGAGGAATTTGGTTAAAGGAGGGATATCAAATTTCATGTAAATAATTTTTTCTAATGATTCAACTATCTCTAGGGACTTCACTAGAGGTTAGGATAATTAAATGGTTAGAATGAGGAGTCTGAGAAATCATAATCTTGGTAAAAATCATTGATGGAGTGACTGGTATGTGATATGACAATGTCAAATTCTTTAAAGACAAAAATAGAAAGGAGGAGGTAATGATTTTTTTTTTTCAAGTTTGATAAACTAATCATTTCATCTTATAAATGTTTCCCTAGAGCTGACCTACCTAGGAAGTAGCTCGAGGTCTATCTTCATATAACATATTACATTACCCCTGAGGGAAACATACCATTATTATCTCACACCACTTAATCTTGATGAACCACTTTAAGGGCCATAGGATCAACCTTCCTTTATTTTTGATTAATTCTCTAGAAGCCTCTCTGACATCTTACAAAGCCAACCATTCATTTGACCCCATCTACTAAGGGCTCATCCTCCTCATTATACATAGAAGGGAACCACTTTAGGGAAAATATGTAATTAAATTCATAGATTTCCATAGTGGGGGGATTATAATGAAGAAAGTGAAGAGAGCCTAAATAAGGATAAAGGGAAGGATTCCCTAACTCTAGATGAGAGGAAAAAACTAGAAAATTTTCCTAGGAAATTAGCTTAGATGGAACATTAAAGTGGTTAATCCAATGACAAATGTTTATCCCCATACCCCAATGAGAAGCAAGCTAGTCGATATGGAGAGGATCCTAGAAATGATTCAGACTAAAGTATCCATGTAACATTTGATTTGTTCTATGTTTGGGGAAGAAATCAATAATTCTAATATGTTCTCTCCATAGGAGGTTATAATGGAAACTAGTGGAGGAATAGTATTCAAAACCAAATAAATTATGGAGATTGGCATGACTCCCCAAAACAAGAAGAAGCAACAAGAGTAGAGTAAGGAGAAGAAGAAGGATCAAGTGAATAGTGTCCTAGATAAATAGGAGGTGTGGACCATGAAACACAAAAGGAAAAGTGTGGCTAAAGAAACTTATTAGGTACTAAGCAAAAGAACAAAAGAAAAGGATAAAGAGAAAATTATGTTTGGGAGCAACAAGCTAGTCATCTACTCTGAATCCAAAGATTCTAACTAGTATCTTTTGTGTTCCTTCCTATGTGTCTTTTAGGATTATTTTTATTAAGATTTTAGTTGTATTTTAGTTGATGATATATATCTATTCATGGCCTACATAGCCACTATTGTTTGTTTGTTCCTCTCACTTTTTGTTGTATATATTTTATGGTATTTTTTAAGGGAATGAGACCCTCTTCCCATTTTTTTTAACCATAACCAATAAAAAGGTATTGATTTTTATATTTTTTAGTAAAAGTTATAATTTGAATAGTTTATCAAAAACACAATTGAGAATTTAGAATAACGGAACTCATGACCAAATGGATTTTAATATGTCTTTAAAAAATAATTGATAGTCAACTCAACTAGAATAACTTAAATTTTTTTAAGAACAATGTTTTTTAATATATAAACTAGGGTTATATAGAGTTAGAAAAAACATGAAATTTTAAGAATAATGTTTTTTTAATATATAAAGTAGGGTTATATAGAGTTAAAAAAAACATGAAATGGGCTTATAAAGATTTTAAAAACTTTGAACTCTATGATTAGAATGAATTGAATAAAACTCTCCTAACGAACTCACCAAAACATTTATTTTTTAATTGAAATAAAATAAATTATGTTCTAATTTTGTAAGATTCCCACACATGTGCACGTGCGCGCGCGCGCACACACACACACACACACAATATATATATATATATATATATATATATATATATATATATATATATATATATATATATATATATATATATATATATATATATATATATATATATATATATATATATATATATATATATATATATATATATAACAAAATATGAAATGCTAAATGTTGATATAAAATCAACAAGTTGATTATGGATAATTATATAGTTCAAGATGAATCTAGTTAGAGCTCATGTAGTGTCTAGGTTAGTATTATGTCTTGTTACTAAAATTTTAAGTGAATTATTTAAAATACACATTAAATAGTACACTATTATTTACCTACTCTAATATTATTTATTGATATATAAATAAGAAATAACCATTATGATTTAAAATAATATTTATGCTATACCTCAAAAATATATAATGTTATGATCTAATATAAATTATATTCTATAATATTACATATATATTCTATCACCTCTCTATTCTTATATATAAGATAATATAGATATATAGAGAAATGATTATACATACATCCATATATATATATATATATATATATATATATATATATATATATATATATATATATATATATATATATATATATATCTGTGTGTGTGTGTGTGATCTTCTCTCTATATATCTATATCATCTTTTATTATAGCATTTTATTATAACTATTGTCTATATATTTTCTACAATCTAATGGTCATGTCTTTATAGGACAAGAATTTTCTTAGTATAGATTGTCATCTATTATTGTAGGTTACAAAACCTTACCATATTTCCCAAATTAGTAAAATCCTTTATTCCATCATCATAGAGACATAAATATTTCTAAGATAATGATGGACTCTTTGCACTGATTCTTTGTAAGTTTATATTCTACTAAATAATCCTACCAATGTTTGAATAGATTTTATAACTTTGTCTCATCCTTGAGACAAATCTAAATAATTATTGTAAGGATAATCAAAACCAAATCATTGATTGTAGTGTCAAAGACTCTAAAACATTGGTGGGTGGCATGATCAACAACTAGAAATGTAGATGGTTGACACAAAATACCAAAGTATCTTTGCTTGACTCAGCTGACTAGATTTATAGGAAAATGTAACCCTTTTCAAAATTTTATTACATCTTCTTAGTGGATCACCCTTCTTTGGGTAAATATTTGTCATATTTTTCCATGGTTCTAAAAAATGTTTCCCAATTTAGTAAATGTCCTTGATATCCAAGATCTTATATTCTAATGCAATATTTTTATTGGCTACCTTAATGATATCCCTTGAAGTTTGTCAAACCTCTGATGTTGTATAATATGCCTCATGACATGCAATTTTAATCTCTAATTTTTCTGTCTAGTTACTCAGTAGTGTCCCATAGTCTTCCATCTCTTCAAATATATGTATTTTTATGGCCTGCTCTCCTTATATTCACTATTTATGGAGATCCATTTGTTTCAATCTTATTTTTATCTAATTTTATAAGCATAAAATTTTGTTGAGTAAATACTCAACTTCCTCTCCAATTCCTCCAATTATTTCTTTTGTTCTTGGGTCCACAAGGGCAAACTTATAGAGTATAAAAATTATGAATTATCACCCCACATTTTCATTTGTAGACTCTCTAGTTTTATTTATAGTCATCCCTATTTGTTTGGTTTTATCTAAGTGGAATTTATAGTTGTTCTTCATAATCTTTAATAGTCTCTGCCTTTATGATATTTTTTTCAACTTCAGAGACTAAATGGATAATAAAATTACCCACCATCTATTCTAACTATTTTTCTATTATTATTCACACACCTCATCATCCAATATATGTTGGCACCTAAATAAGGTTCACCCCAACTATATTTTTTTAATTGGTGTCAGCTTTCTTAGGGATACTGTAATTTATTCTCCCATTGTGGTCTATAATAAACTAGGTGGTACCATTATATTTGATGTAAGTTTCTTATGTTGAGCTAGATATACTTTTATTATTATTATGAGGTACCTAGGTGTGGTTGAGATAATTTGCAAGGTATCTATCTCACCCAAAGCACTATGTTAGTTTCTATCATTATTTTTATTGTGTATGCAGAGCTCCCACATGGAACTCCTACTACTTTTCATTTTGTCCTTTTTTCCTCCTTGTCTTTTCTTTTTTCTCTCTTTCAATATCTTTTGATTCTCATTTTCTTTTTTTTTTCCTTATTTTACTTTCACTCCTATTCTTTTTTATTTCCTTATTCATGTATTTTTATTTCTTCCTCTTGTTTTTTTTTCATTTTCTTCCTCATTTTGTTTTATTTTTCCTTCCTCTTTTCTTTTATTTTCCCTCTTTTATTTCATTTTATTATCCTTCTTTTATTTTATTCTTTTCTTCCTCCCTTCCTTTATTTATTTATTTATTTTTGTTCTTATTTTTCTTTTCAAGATGCCTTAGCTTCCTCCCTTTCCACTTTTTCCTTTTATGCTTCTTTTTCTCTTTCTTTTATTGACCTCTATTTTTATAATCTTTCATTTTTCTATTTTTCTTTTTCTTCTTTTATGTTTTATTTTTTAAAGATTTTTTGAACCTACCTAGTAACAAGCTCTATAATTTCATATATTGTTATCTTCTCCTCTTCCAATTATTTTTCCATTACTTTTATTTATTCTACAAAGACTTCCTTTATCTCCCTTAGTGTCTAAAGTTGTTTTTCCTTTTATAATGTTTTTCATATCAATTTAATTTTTATTTTGGTTCATAGTTATTTTTTATTTATTTGATGATATTTATTTATCATCTAGAGACATTAATTTTTCCCCTACCACTTTTCATAATACCTCTTCTTGGTATTGTTTTGTAGTTGTCTTAGCTTCATGCTTTTTTATTTGGAATTTATAATTTACTATTATAAGGTGGGTTAGATTACATCCATTATATCATCCAAAATAAATGTACTCATTTGTATGTAATCCATTAATTCCTTAATTATCTTCTTTTTTCCCCCTCTACATCCACTCTATTGTACATCTTACCTAGTCTATGCACTCCTCCTTTATTTATACATTTATGTATAAGTGTTACTGTTGACCCAATTTTGCCCCTCAGGCAAAATCCCGGTCACCTCCTACACCTGCTTTGCATGGCCAATCATTTCGGGTTGCAAGGTCTGCCTTCAGGGTTCGATAGCTCCATTTTAGAGCATTGGCTCATTGGCCTAGTTCATTGGCATTCACAGTAGCAAGAGGCAAAGTCTTCAAATGTTCACAAAAAGAAGGGAAAAAATTGGGGCATTCAACACTTAGCAAAAAAGGAAGGGCAGACAAAATGTAGAGGGCGGCAGAATCGTTGCCCACAACACGGGCATGTAAAAAGAGACCCCCTACACGCAATGCAGAGGGCAGAAAAATCACCGCCCACAATGCCGGTGGAGAAAAAGAGGCCACTAACATCGCTCGACATTGGCAAAACTGCCACCATCGACAGCTTACATAGGCTGACATCAGCAAAACTACCATGGTTGGCAGCTTATCGGCCGATGTCTGCAGAAGTCCTACATGCAGTCCACTGCAGCGGGTGGCAAATTCACCACCCACAACATGAGGTGGCAAAAAACACTTGCAAAACATAGGAAAAAACCCACCCAGCCAGTGGAGGAGAAGACTAGCACGTAAAACGAGGCAACAAGCATGGTCTTAGCAGACTTATGACATCATCAATAGTGTTTTTTCACTCTTTCCAATGAGACTCCTCTTGGATTTTCTCTATAAATGGGCAGACTTGTTCATTTATCAAAGGATCTTCCCCAATTTTGTAAAGAGCACTGCTCTCCAAATTTTCCACCTAAATCAATAAAAGATAGTTTTACCTCTATTTGGATGGATCTTTCTGTGTATGCATTGAATGTTAATCTGTGTCCAGTCATTGTCTCTTGATGCTCTCACAGGTTCAACACCAGCAAACTTGCAATCTACAAAGTGCCACTGTCTACTGCTGCCAGGAGTAGAGTTCTATTTTAGAGGTATAAAATAGGTGAGGTCACTTATAGTGTGTATTTCTCAGCACCTTGGTGAGTCCCTATTTCTTGTGCTTTCCATAAGAACCTCCCTGTCATCCCAGAGACCTAGTCTTTTCTGCCAGATCTGAGTGTATGTATGTTTTTCCCTAATCTTGAGTGTGGATGTGGAAGGTCAACCTATTTTGGTGTATCACCTCTTTTAGAGTAGGCTATTTGTTTTCATGCTTTTTCTCTATCTCTTTTCATCCCCCCCAGTATACCTATATACCTATATTTTGAGCTACCTAAAAGAAACAAGTAACATCAGAGGGAACTAGCCCATACCTAGAGACCCTCCTCTCCTGCTTCGCCATCCCACAGGCGAGAGAGGGGTTTCCATGTTGCGAGGAGAGGGCAGGAATCTATTTTCCTACCACAGGGTACACTTTCCAGTGTCAACAGTTTTGGCACACCCGGTGGGACCTCAAGTTTTTTAATGCAGTAAAGTTTCAGGGCTAATGGTGGTCATGTTATAATAAATCAAGTTTCTTTAGCATCTGGTGACTCTGAGTTAAATCTGCTGGTTAAGCAGCCTGGTGCCATTCAAAAATCATCCATTTCTTGTATGTATACTTCTTTTGCACAAAATCATGGATTTTGTTCTCCTTCATATAATATCGATCAGACTCAAAATATCTATGCAATCCCCTCAAGTAGCTCTCCTAGTTGCCCTGCAACTATAAAAGAGGTGGCATTGGATTTTGAAAGGCAGATAATGGAAATCGACAGGTTAGAAGAGTAGCACAAATATTAGCAGGAGCTGATGTATAAAGAGGAGTGCTTGTCTAGGCAAACACAAACCTTGCAGTCCATGAAGGAGGAGGTAAGAAAATGGACAAATCCATCTTTTCAAGGCAACCAACCTTGTGTGCCCCCTCCTACCCTAAAGAAAACCCCCTCTTTTGCACCAAATCCATTTTATCAAATTGCACTTGCTCACTCCAACTCATCAAATACTACTCCTCCCAATCCCGTGCGCCTGGCTTTCCAACACCAAATGGCATCAAAGCAACCTCCCATGGAGATCAATCTTTTCAACTCCTTAGATCAGGAATCTTCCATCGAGAATAGTACCAACCAGCACATCCCTCTTCTAGAGGCTCCTCCAATGCATCAACATCATTTTCCTCACATTCCCCAACCTCCCCAAGTCCTCTAGCATAGTGTGCAAATTCCAAGTTGGAGGAAAGAATGTCAAGGACCAGCTCAGAGCTTTGAAGAGGATCATGCTAGCCACCTCCAAGAAAGACTCTTCCAGGAAAACCTAGCCAGATAGATTGAAGACTGAGGCTAGGATGAAGCTACTCCTTGAAAGGGAGTTAATTTTTTCAGACCTTATGAAAGAGCCTCAGGACCTCATGGAGAACAAAGTTGCTGCCTGTTCACAGGAGCAGAATTCAAATTCAGAAATCTTGAATTGGGGGAAGACAGTGGAATCATGGGGCAGCAAAGAAAAAAAAGAAAAATAAGGTTTTTCTCAAAACCTTGAGGAATTTGAAGCTGCGCCTGCCTGTGGTGATGCTGGCAGCCTCCAAGAAAAGCTTTTCTAGGAAGATCTGAGTAGGAGAATTGCAGAGTTGGAGTCTAAAAAGAAATTCCTCAGCCAATGTGTGGTGGATGGTTCAGACCAAATAGCACATTCCATGCTTGAACACACCCCACCTACACATTTCCAAGAGAGTTATCAGGTTGCCCCTGATATTGATGAAGTGTTGACCAAGTGGAGGGAGGAGAATCATTCAATTCTAGCTCAAGGGCTGCCCCCTCTCCCACATGTTTTCTCCACTTCGTCCCTTCTTGAAGAAGAACCTATTTTGCAAGAGGCAGGTGAGGAACAAAAGATCTAATCTGCAGTCCTTCAGGAGGTTGTTGTGAGCAAGAACAAAGAAGAAATCGTCATTGATGCTCCTTGTGAAGACCTAATCAGTAGTGGAGAAGATGCAGGCCTTGCGTATATGCAGATGTTCTACCAATTCGAAGAGGAACAAATGCGTGGTAATCCCTCTTCTCCTCTGTTCGATGAACTTCCTTGCTGTATTGATGAGGATGACTGCATTGAAGAACCTGAGTTAGAGGAAGATCAGGGGAATGTTTTTGAAAATCTAGAAAACTTGATCAGCAAAGAGGAAAAGGAGAAGTCTATATTTTTGGAGGAATGCCTTGAAGAACTGAGCTTTAAACAAGAAAGTGAAGTCTTATGGGATGAGTAATCATTTTGTGAGCCCCTTTTAGACATCACCATAGTCAACTTTCTTCAAGAAGGACACGAAGAAGCAGAGGATGAGTCTGACAGAGTTTTTAGTGAAGTAGAGGGAAACAAATCAAGGCATGATACATTGCAAAAGAATTGTGCAGATCAAAAGGCTTACGGTGATAAACCAACATCAATTAATTTCTTAGTGAGGGGCACCAATTTGAAGGACGAGCATCTAATAGGCCTCTTGGAACAATAAGAATACGTATATATTGGAGGCATGTTCGATTTCAATCCCCTCGATTCCCAGCCAACTCAGGTGATAGGGAAGAAAAGTAAGTCACCAAATCTCATTTTCTTTCAACTACTTGCCTGTCACAATAAGTCTCTTCGGTAGGAAGGAGACTTAAGAAATTTTCATTTCAATCCAGGAGGGATGCAAACATTCTTGGTTAACTGTATATAATAGTTTTCTTTCAGTTGTTTTCCCTATTTTCCCTAAGTGCAGTTGCACATGTAGTTGTTTTTTAGCCTTGTGTGTTTCCCTTCATTTGGGGGTAAATTCTGTGTATTTGATTCTGGGATCTTCAAAGCTGTTGTGAAATCTATTCAATGTTACCATCTGACTCCGCACCCAATGGATATTCAGAGGCAACTAGGTTCTAAGCATAGCAGGCACGCTTACCCTATGAGTCGCCAATTTGTTGACCCAATTTTTCCCCTCAAACAAAATCCCAGTCACCTCCTACACCCGCTTTGCATGGCCAATCATTTTGGGTTGCAAGGTCTACCTTTAGGGTTCGATAGCTCTGTTTCAGAGCATTGGCTCATTGGCCTAGTTCATTGGCATTCATAGTAGCAAGAGGCAGAGTCTTCAAACGTTCATAAGAAGAAGGGAAAAAACTGGGGCATTCAACACTTAGAAAAAAAGGAAGGGCAGACAAAATGTAGAGGGAAGCAGAATCACCACCCACAACACAGGTGGGTAAAAAGAGACCCCCTACATGTAATACAGAGGGTGGCAAAATCACTGCCCATAATGTTGACAGAGAAAAAGAGGCCACTAACATCGGCCGACGTCGGCAAAACTGCCACCATCGGCAGCTTACATAGGTTGACATCAGCAAAACTACCGTAGTCCGTAGCTTATCAGCTGATGTCGGTAGAAGTCCTACATGCAGTCCACTACAGTGGGCGGAAAATTTGCCGCCCACAACATGAGGCAGCAAAAAACACTTGCAGAACACAGGAAAAAACCCACCCAGCCACTGGAGGAGAAGACTAGCATGCAAAACAAGGCAAGAAGCATGGTCTTGGCAGACTTATGACATCATCAATAGTGTTTTTTCACTCTTTCCAATGAGACTCCTCTTGGCTTTTCTCTATAAATGGGTAGACTTGTTCATTTATCAAAGGATCTTCCCCAATTTTGTAAAGAGCACTGCTCTCCAAATTTTCCACCTGAATCAATAAAAGATAGTTTTACCTCTATTTGGATGGATCTTTCTGTGTATGCATTGAATGTTAATCTGTGTCCAGTCATTGTCTCTTGATACTCTCACAGGTTCAACACTAGCAAACCTGCGATCTACAAAGTGCCACTATCTGCTGCTGCCAGGAGTAGAGTTCTATTTTGGAGGTATAAAATAGGTGAGGTCACTTACAGTGTGTATTTCTCAGCACCTTGGTGAGTCCCTATTTCTTGTGCTTTCCATAAGAACCTCCCTGTCATCCCAGAGACCTGGTCTTTTCTGCCAGATCTGAGTGTATGTATGTTTTTCCTTGATCCTGAGTGTGGATGTGGAAGGTCAACCTGTTTTGGTGTATCACCTCTTTTAGAGTAGGCTATTTATTTTCATGATTTTTCTTTCTCTTTTCATCCCCCCAGTATACCTATATACCTATATTTTGAGCTACTTGAAACAAACAAGATACATCAGAGGGAACTATCCCATACCTAGAGACTCTCCTCTCCTGCTTCGCCGTCCCACAGGCGAGAGAGGGGTTTCCATGTTGCAGGGAGAGGGTAGGAATCTATTTTCCTACCGCACGGTGCACTTTCCAGCATCAACAGTTTTGGCACGCCTGGTGGGACCTCAAGTTTTCTAACGTAGTAAAGTTTCAGGGCTGATGCTGGTCCTGTTACAATAAATCAAGTTTCTTTAGCATCTAGCGACTCTGAGTTAAATCTACTGGTTAAGCAGCCTGGTGCCATTCAAAAGTCATCCATTTCTTGTATGTATACTTCTTTTGCATGAAATCATGGATTTTGTTCTCCTTCATATAATATCGATCAGACTCAAAATATTTATGCAATCCCCTCAAGTAGCTCTCCTAGTTGCCCTGTAACTATAAAAGAGGTGGCATTGGATTTTGAAAGGTAGACAATGGAAATCGACAGGTTGGAAGAGCAGCACAAATATCAGCAGGAGCTAATGTATAAAGAGGAGTGCTTGTCTAGGCAAACACAAACCTTATAGTCCATGAAGGAAGAGGTAAGAAAATGGACAAATCCATCTTTTCAAGGTAGCCAGCCTTGTGTGCCCCCTCCTACCTTGAAGAAAACCCCCTCTTTTGCACCAAATCCATTTTATCAAATTGCACTTGCTCACTCCAACTCATCAAATACTACTCCTCCCAATCCCGTGCGCCTGGCTTTCCAACACCAAATGGCATCAGAGCAACCTCCCATGGAGATCAATCTTTTCAACTCCTTAGATCAAGAATCTTCCATCGAGAATAGTACCAACCAGCACATCCCTCTTCTAGAGGCTCCTCCAATGCATCAACATCATTTTCCTCACATTCTCCAACCTCCCTAAGTCCTCCAGCATAGTGTGCAAATTCCAAGTTGGAGGAAAGAATGTCAAGGACCAGCTCATAGCTTTGAAGAGGATCATGCTAGCCACCTCCAAGAAAGACTCTTCCAGGAAAACCTAGCCAGACAAATTGAAGACTTAGAGGCTAGGATGAAGCTACTCCTTGAAAGGGAGTTAATTTTTTCAGACCTTGTAGAAGAGCCTCAGGACCTCGTGGAGAACAAAGTTGTTGCCTGTTCACAGGAGCAGAATTCAAATTTAGAAATCTTGAATTGGGGGAAGATAGTGGAATCATGGGGCAACAAAGAAAAAGAAGAAAAGTAAGGTTTTTATCAAAACCTTGAGGAAGTTGAAGATGCGCCTACCTGTGGTGATGCTGGCAGCCTCCATGAAAAGCTTTTCCAGGAAGATCTGAGTAGGAGAATTGCAGAGTTGGAGTCTAAAAAGAAATTCTTCAGCCAATGTGTGGTGACGGTTCAAACCAAACAGCACATTCCATGCCTGAATACACCCCACCTACACATTTCCAAGTGAGTTATCAAGCCGCCCCTGATATTGATGAAGTGTTGACCAAGTGGAGGGAGGAGAATCATTCGATTCTAGCTCAAGGGCTGCCCCCTCTCCCACATGTTTTCTCCACTTCGTCCCTTCTTGAAGAAGAACCTATTTTGCAAGAGGTAGGTGAGGAACAAAAGATCCAATCTACAGTCCTTCAAGAGGTTGTTGTGAGCAACAACGAAGAAGAAATCATCATTGATGCTCCTTGTGAAGACCTTATCAGCAATGGAGAAGATGTAGGCCTTGTGTATATGTGGAGGTTCCAGCAATTCGAAGAGGAACAAATGCATGGTAATCCCTCTTCTCCTCTATTCGATGAACTTCCTTGCTGTATTGATGAGGATGACTGCATTGAAGAACCTGAGTTAGAGGAAGATCAGGGGAATGTTTTTGAAAATCTAGAAAACTTGATCAGCAAAGAGGAAAAGGAGAAGTCCATCTTTTTAGAGGAATGCCTTGAAGAACTGAGCTTTAAACAATAAAGTGAAGTCTTGTGGGATGATCAATCATTTTGTGAGCCCCTTTTAGACGTAACCACAGTCAACTTTCTTCAAGAAGGCCATGAAGAAGCAGAGGATGAGTCTGACAGAGTTTTCAGTGAAGTAGAGGGAAACAAATCAGGGCATGATACATTGCAGAAGAATTGTGCAGATCAGAAGGCTTACGGTGATAAACTAGCAGTAATTAATTTCTTGGAAAGGGGCACCAATTTGAAGGACTAGCATCCAACAGGCCTCCTGGAACAATCAGAATATGTATATATTGGAGGCATGTTCGATTTCAATCCCCTCGATTCCCAGCCAACTCAAGTGACAGGGAAGAAGAGCAAGTCACCAAATCTTATTTTCTTTCAGCTACTTGCCAGTCAAGATAAGTCTCTTCACCAGGAAGGAGACTTAAGAAATTTTATTTTCAATCCAGGAGGGATGCAAACATTCCTGGTTAACTATATATAATAGTTTGCTTTTAGTTGTTTTCCCTGTTTTCCCTAAGTGCAGTTGCACAGGTAGTTGTTTTTTAGCCTTGTGTGTTTCCCTTCATTTGGGGGTAAATTCTGTGTATTTTATTCCAGGATCTTCAAAGCTATTGTGAACTCTCTTCAAAGTTACCATCTGACTCCGCACCCAATGGATATTCAGAGGCAACTAGGTTCTAAGCATAACAGGCACGCTTACCCTGTGAGTCGCCAATTTGTTGACCCAATTTTGCCCCTCAAGAAAAATCTCAGTCACCTCCTACACCTGCTTTGCATGGCCAATCATTTCGAGTTGTAAGGTCTGCCTTTAGTGTTCTACAGCTCCATTTCAAAACATTGGCTCATTGGCCTAGTTCATTGGCATTCATAATAGCAAGAGGCAGAGTCTTCAAACATTCACAAGAAGAAGGGAAAAAACTGGGGCATTCAACACTTAGCAAAAAAGGAAGGGCAGACAAAATGTAGAGGGCAGTAGAATCGCCACCCACAACACAGGTGGGTAAAAAGAGACTCCCTACATGCAATGCAGAGGGTGGCAAAATCACCGCCCACAATGCCGTCAGAGAAAAAGAGGCCACTAACATCAGCTGACATCGACAAAACTGCCGCCGTCAGTAGCTTACATAGGCCGATGTCAGCAAAACTGCCATGCTTGGTAGCTTATTAGCTGATGTTGGTAGAAGTCCTACATGCAGTCCACTATAGTGGGTGGCAAATTCGCCGCCCACAATATGAGGCGGCAAAAAACACTTGCAGAACACAAGAAAAAACCTGCCAACCACTGGAGGAGAAGACCAACATACAAAATGAGGCAACAAGTATGGTCTTGGCAGACTTATGACATCATCAATAGTGTTTTTTCACTCTTTCCAATGAGACTCCTCTTGGCTTTTCTCTATAAATGGGCAGACTTGTTCATTTATCAAAGGATCTTCCCCAATTTTGTAAAGAGCACTACTCTCCAAATTTTCCACCTGAATCAATAAAAGACAGTTTTACCTCTATTTGGATGGATCTTTCTGTGTATGCATTGAATGTTAATCTGTGTCCAGTCATTGTCTCTTGATGCTCTCACAGGTTCAACACCAGCAAACCTGTGATCTACCAAGTGCCACTGTCTGCTGCTGCCAGGAGTAGAGTTCTATTTTGGAGGTATAAAATAGGTGAGGTCACTTACAATGTGTATTTCTCAGCACCTTGGTGAGTCCCTATTTCTTATGATTTCCATAAGAACCTCCCTGTCATCCCAGAGACCTGGTCTTTTTTGCCAGATTTGAGTGTATGTATGTTTTTCCCTGATCCTGAGTGTGGATGTGGAAGGTCAACCTGTTTTGGTGTATCACCTCTTTTAGAGTAGGCTGTTTGTTTTCATGCTTTTTCTCTATCTCTTTTCATCCCCCCCAGTATACCTATATACCTATATTTTGAGCTACCTAAAACAAACAAGATACATCAGAGGGAACTAGCCCATACCTAGAGACTCTCCTCTCCTACTTCGCTATCCCACAGGCGAGAGAGGGGTTTCCATGTTGCGTGGAGAGGGCAGGAATCCATTTTCCTACCGCAGGGTGCACTTTCCAGCGTCAACAGTTACCACACCATGTAACCTTTCTATGGTAGACTCTTATCCTCACATATGTCCTTACCTTATTATATTCCTTTGGAATATTATGTCTCTGGATAATATACCAATGTTTCTTGGCTTCTTCCTTCCCAAGTTTTAATTTTTGAAGAATTTTATTTATTTTTTCCATGTATTTTTTTAGGGTGATGGCATTCTCTTCCTTCCTATGCTTTTCATTTACAACATGTTTTATCTTAAAACCACCATAAATTAAGTATTTGAAACCTTTGGTTCTTATTATATTTTTTTGTGCTTTTAGATGTTCCTTCCCCTAGTTTTTTCTATTTATTTTCCTTTAATGCATAGGTTGAAGTCCCCTTTTAAACCATTTATTATTGTTCTATAAACCACCATATAGTGTATCTTTGGAAACACATATTTAAGTATTATCTTCGTTCTTTTTTTATTTTGGCTATGATATTGTGATATCCTTCTATAACCACATTGATTTACATAGTGTTGGCCCTATTTGGGATGGTCCTACTAGTACTATATGTTGTGTTGTATCTTGTATTTTAACCACAACTGGGACTTATAATGCAAGCAAAAAACCTCAAATAAGGATTTCATATATATATAATATTATGTCCTTATTTCACTCATAAACTATGTTACTATTGGGTTTGGTATTAAGCCCGTAACTCCTTGCTTGATCTTGCTAATATTTTCCTATTATTGTTCATAGATGATGGTGTACAGGTCTTATTTCATTCCTATGGTGATCATGTCCCATGAATTTTTCATAATTTTGGATGTATAAAAATCCTCAAAATTTGTATATTATATCTTTTGTGTTAAAAAAAATTACATATCAAACCCTAGGGTTCCTAATTTTTTTTATGGGGAGAGCCTTTTGATTGGAGGATTTCCCAATAATTATGGATAATTATATGTTTCTGCATATACTCTATCTCCCATGTCCAAGGATTTTTTTTTAGTATAGCCAATCATTCTAGATCCATTTTTTAGTGATTGATTTCCCATAGTTTTGAACATATACATTTTTAATGTTATCATAGTGGGATATAAGGGTAAGGACACTCAAAAACTCTACATGAGGATCCGAGAGTTTATATTTTGAATTTATTTTCTTAGATCCAAATAGTTGGGGTAACACCATTTTTATCTTCTTTTGAGGTGGGGTTTCATGGATGGTATAAATTGTTCATGGGAAAAATTAAACAAAATGTCATTATCATGAGGCTTATGTAATTTATATGGAGGGTAAAAAATATTTTTATTAATTTCCTAATTTGGCCATAAAATTTGGTAGGTAAAAATATATATTTTACCCTCATTTAATTCTTCTACTTTTTCCCATCTAATTTCCTTTCATTTTTAGGTCTTGTTTGTTAAAATTAATTCTCTTATTTTTTCAATTCTTTCTTATCCATAACCCGATATCATCATTTTTAATTTTGTATTTCCTTTATATCTATCTTTTCCATCAACCACCTATTTTTTTCTTAATTTATTTTTCCATTTTTTTAATGAATATTAATCATTGTGCAAAAAAAATATATGTCCACTCTTATTCAGGGAGAGTGTTGTTGACTGCTCTTCACTCCCGCTCTTTGTTAACCTAATATTTCTTGATTTTGAGTCTTAGCATAAATCCTTCTCTCCTATGACTTATATATTTTTATATTTGGATTATTTTCCATTTTAATTTTTATTATTTGACCCAAATATATTTTCTCTTAGTTTTATATTAAAATATATATATTTTTATGTTTTTATACTTTTTTTTTATGTTTTTCAATTTTTTCCATCACCCTCAATTGTTTTCAACACATTTCACTGCATTAAATGCATTGTATGGTTTCAAAAGTGCACCATTTAAAAACCCTTTATGAAACATTCTTAATATTATCACTTCAAAATATTGAAATTATTTTATTACATAACATCTTAGCCATTTTATTTTTTATTTTCCTATATTTTATACTTACTATTGTATAGTAATATTATGTCATGTATCCTTAATTTATTTTTCGTAATGCCTTTACGATTCCAAGATTTTTAACTTCTCTTATTTTGTGTTTGATTATAAGAAATTATGAATCTTTTTTCATTTAGTTTTTCCAATTCCATGAGTCTTTATTATAATGATTATTTTTTTGTTCATCCTAAATGTGACTTCAAAGCTTAGGCTTGGTAAAATGTACTACATAGAGACTTTATTCTATAATAGATATTGCAATTTAAATTGAAAATAATTGTTCAACCATTTACTAATCATGTGGTAATATTAAAGTACAATAGTTATTTTGGTATCCCAATTTGTTATCTCTACATAATATACCTTGATAAAAAAAGAATCGATTTATTTTTGAATGATTTCATAATTTCATTTACCTTTGGGTGATAAGGAGTACTATAATTATGTTGTATCATGAAATACCTTAGTCACTCTATTATTTTTTATTTTAAAAAAAATCATTTATCACTTTTAATATTAAGTCAACATATAAATTGAGTAATGATGTAATAAATTTATAAATTTTTTATCTTATAATAGTGTAGATATACCATCAAGAAACATTTTGTCTAATTCATTTTAAAATTTGGCTTGGACATTTAGGTTGACTCAATAAGGTCTCTTTCTTAATGGTTTTATATATTATTTCACCTATATTTTCATCATTCTAAATTCTTCCTCAATTCTTTTCATTTTTTGGTAAAAGTTCCATAAATAAATATTTTTATTATAGTAAACACTCAATCATTTTTTCTACATGATCCTTTGTTCAACAATCTCTTATTTTTAATATTTTAGGATTTCCTTATTTCACTATATTTTCTTCTTTAATTTTTATGGGTTTATAAAAAATTTCTATCTTATATAGTTCAAATTAATCATCTCACTCCATATTTTATTTCTATTTTTATGTTATCATATTTGTCTTCATCATCATTTGTTTATTATGTAGCTAAATTCTTACATGATACTTTCTATTTTACTTTTTATTTATTAGACTCATACCATGTTCATTTTTATACTTGTATGGAAATGGTCCCAATTGGATCACAGTAATTCATGTCTCATTATTTTATATCATATTCTTATTCTGATAAAAATTTTCAATGTTTTTTAGCATAAAGAGACATTTTAACTCTTCACAGGGTTCAACATACTCTTGTATTAGGGTCCAAAAAATTAAATGTTAGAAAAAATTGGTTTTGATTTCTTCCTAGTTACAATTCCTTCTCCACATATTTTTATGTATGTATTATGTACTTAGATATTTTTTGAGAGTCTAATAAAATTATTACACCAAAAGTGTTTTATCAATTTCACCTTTTTAAGTCAATAATTTTTCGTAATATAAAATATGTATAATGGGGTTATGTGTAACTATATATCATGGTATTTCTTCAATTTATCCTAATTCCTTGATTAAAATTATTTTTATTAAAATACATAAGTATATATAGTTTGATATTATGGATTTATGATTAATCCACCACCTTTTGGATGTATAATTAGTGTATCATATATATCCTTCATTATTATATGTTTTGGTGAAAATACCCTTGTCATTTACTCTGTATACTATTTTAAATCATCTATTTTGTTTATTTTTTATATTTTAACACATGAATCCCATATATAATGTGTTATATTTTCCATATATACAATACCATATTGATCTATTAGGTAAGCTTACTTTTATTTGGTCATAGTTTCATCATATGATAAAATTTTCTCACCCTTATTTCTGGATCTTCATATAATCTAGATTTGATGTCTTATTCAAAGTCTATTTATACCTATTATATTTTATGCCTACTTCTCCTTCTTTTTTTATCATAATCATAATTAATATTTTTTCATTAATGTATAAACTTTGGATAGTAAATCACTTTCCCTTTCATTAGGACATAATACTTCTGAGCATGCATCTACCATTCCATTTTTTATGTTAAATGTAATACTAATAAATTTACTTCAAAGATTATCTATTCCTCTTTAAATTATAATATTCCATTACAATAACAAAACCATTCTAAATTAAATAGTGTAGGGCATAATATATCAAGCATATCAATGACTTCAAAATCAACCTTTCAATTTATACCCACAAAGTTAATTTGTACATTTTAAAGTATTCTTTTAGGTGATCTTGGTGTCTCATAAAACATATAAATATCAAGTGTTACTACATGAAAATAAAATTATCATTCCTACATGACCATCATTTCCTAGTCTTGGCTCAACTTTGAGTGGTTACTACAAATTTTATTTTTGGGTCTCCAATGCTTATTCCCAAATGTTTATTCTTAGGATAATCCATATGTTACCTAATTATCAATCTACATTCCCTTATATTTTCTAAAATAGATGATTTTTTTATTGGAAAACTCTTATTTCTCTTTTATTTTAACATCATA
>JARHVA010006725.1:0-30000 GCA_037957365.1 Torreya grandis | reverse complement strand
GTAGTTGTATATTTGTGTTTCCCATTTTCACATCTAAAATGGATCTCTCAAGGGAGTGTAAGATGTAAAAGGGTGGGTTTAGGGGGATGTGGTGATAAAAATAATTAATAAAAATGAAATGAGAGAAATGTACCAATTTTTTTCTACTTTCTAATGTTATGTTATCATAAATTGTTTCATAAATTCATCAAATGGATGAGGGATCTCCTCCGTAGAGAAACCATTGTGTAATGGAATGATATCTTCCTCATCCAAAAGAAATTTCACCCTTTATTCTTTTAATTCTCTAGCTATTTTAAAAACTTTGGTCACCTTAATTTTAAGTCATGTAATCTGAGATATGAGATCATTTGTGATCTCCATAGACACTCCATTAAAAACCAACATCTATTATTCAAATCCTTCATAAAGGATTCTGAAACATGTTTATCATGACCCTACACCCTCTACATCAATCCAACCAAACCACCAATCTATAAAATTTTCCAAACCTCCCAATCCTCATTAACATAGTTTTCAATAATGGGTTCAATACTTAAGAGATACCCTCCCATCCCTAGAATATTGAAGTGAAATTCAAGTGTGGAGATATAAATGGAATATTTATGCATAAACACATTCTTACATATTTAATTCAATCATGGCCTAACATTACTCTCAATAATGTTGCATGAGTTAAAATAATAATTACCTTTTAAAATGATTACCTTCCTACTTTAAATAAAATCATAATCTATCTTGGAAAGATTACAAATAGAAGTGATTACATCATTCCCACATGCCATATTTAATAGTCTATAATAAATAAAAATTAATCACTTAATCATAGAAATATTATTAAAATTTATTTATGGTTTTTAGGTCAATCCTTTGAAAAATAAGACCTAATAAATATTAATTATTTAACCACCTTCTTACCCCTTGATAGGCAACTTCTTCATTGGCAAACCAATCAAGGACAAAGTTTCCTTCTCTATAAATATGTTGAATGATAACTTCCTACATGGTATGAATAATCATAAGGGCTTCCTCTATGATATGACTTATTCTCCATATAAAATAATTATTTATGGAGAGAAAATTGATAATATTAAGTGAATCTCCTCTAATCACCAACTTATTAACTCCATAGTATTTGGATAATCTCATACCCCACATGATTGAAAGTGATTCATCCCATTGATTAGTCTGAGTACCCATTCTTCCTATAGAAGCTAAAAACATGTTTCTTTTAGCATCCCTTAAAATCCCTCCTCCTCCTAAAACCCTTGGATTTCCTTTAGATGCCCCATAAAAATGAGTTTCACACATCTAAGAGATGGATCCAACCAAGTTATGCCTCCTAGAATCAACTCTTGGGTAACTTACTCTATTATTATAGCCTTAAATCTACCAATTGAGATTAATCATAGAATCCTCCTCACTCATGAATTTTACTTTTACTAGAAGAGATATTTTTCAAAATTTCCAAATTTCTAGCACAAATATTATTATTCACCACTCAATTGGGAAGTTTCCTCCCTCTAAATATCATGTTACTTCTTTCTCTATAAATATCCCATAACATATGAGGTAATGAAAGTTCCAAATATTTATTAAAATCTTATTTTTAAAATTAGAATCTTAAGATTTCAAAATAACTATCACTATAATAGATTGCACCTAATTGATTTTAAATTTATCTAAAATCACACTCCATACAACATAAGTGAAATAACACTTAATAATAAAATGGTATAGCATTTCGTTGTCAAATTCACATAAGGGACACCTATTTACAATTATCATACCCCTTCTAAAATTATCTATTGTCAAAAACTTCTTCTAAATAGATAACCAAAAAAAATGTTTATTTTGGGGATGATATTCCTAACCCATATCTTGGACCAAGGTATATCCTCTTTAGGATAATTTGAAATTAGATTATACGCTAATTTCACAATATAATTTACATCAAAATATTCCCTCCAAACTAGTTCAAATTCTTTTAGGATATTAGGGATATGAAAAGAATTTAGCATGACATTTAGATATTTCAAAATATCATTGACTTAAACTCCTAAATAATCACTCCTCAACTATTTCCAGGACGTTATCCCTTCACTAAATTCAATATACTCCTAAACATTGTTACCAATTTCATGTTACATAACATCTCTAACTTGATTCCATCGATTTACATTCATAAGGGGTTGATCCGCCAACCCTGGATCCTCCCAAAATCTAATATTATAATAAATTTTATGCTTTGATGTAGCCTCATAGTTCAAAATGATTTTTTCATCTCTCTAGATTCCCTAATAAAATACTTTTCTAAGAGGATTGTGTCATCTATAAATTATTAATGAAGGATTAGTTCAATGCTTTTAGATGGTTTGAATCCATTTATCTTTCCTTCTCTAAAAGTTTTTGATAAGGCTCTATTAAGGGATTCTACCATGATAATGAAAAAGAAAGGAGATAATGGATTTCCTTGTCTAATTCCTCTTATACTCTTGAAAAAACATTATGGAACACCATTTAAAAGAATAAAAACCATGACAGCCACTAAAAAGTTTCTTATAGTTATTTGAATTTAAATTGAAAACCAAATTATAGCATCACCTTATCCAAAAATTTCCAATCAAGCCTATCATAATCCTTTTTCATATCCAACTTAATAACCATACCTACTTGATTGCTTTTGTCCATAGATTGAATGGTTTCATGGAACACAATGATGCCATCCTAGATTTGCCTACTTATGATAAATCCCCCTATTGGATGCTTATGATATTTTCCATAATATACTACATTTTAATATAAATAATTTTGGTGAAGAACTCTTAAATATCATTACACAAAATAATGGGGTGAAAATATGAGAAGTTATTGGATCCTTTCTTTTTAGGAATAATAATAACATAATTATTATTATTATCCCTCAATAGTTATGCATAAGATATAAATTCATTTGTAGCCTCAACCAAAAAATATTCAATAGTTTCCCCAAAAAAGAGATAACATAATGGGGAAACCATTAGGCTAGGTGTTTTATCCTTATTCAGAAAAAAATAGTTCATTTAACTTCATCTTTCAAATTTAGAGCTAACAGATGAAATTTTTAATCTTTATTAACATGTTCCAAGATCTCAAACAATAATTATTGTTCCATCCTAACATCATGTCTATAATTATCTTCAAAGAGATTCTTAAATAACTTAACACATTCCTTCATTATTAATTCCTTGTTTGTGATAGTTTCCCCATCAAGACATATGATTTCCTTGATAAGATTATGATATATATGTTTGAAAATTATCAAATGGAATAATCTAATATTATTATCTCCTTATTTAAGACATAAAACTTTGGACTTTTACCTCCATAAACTTTCTTATCTAGTTTCCACCGTATGATACTCACACAATAACTATTTTTCATTTTGTAGCATTTGGTGGTCATAGCCATTTATGTAAATCATTACCTATAATTTAGATAAATCCTCTATTAACACAATCTTTTATAGGAAAACATTTCTAAAAACTTCCATGTTACAAATTGTAATTTTGAACTTAACATTCTTCATTTTAACTACTAAACAAAACATGGCTAATCCATACACATTAATTACCCACCAATCCAAGATTCTATGCTTAATATTAGAGTGATTTAACCATGTGTGTTCCATTCAAAAATGTGTTATTTATTTTTTGGATTTAGTATCAGTCATCATCTCCAATGGATTATGATCAAAATTGATCCTCAGGAGGGAAGACAAAAAGAAATCCTTTTGTGAGATCAAATCCATAAATAGTAAAACTCTATCTAGTATTACCTAAATTAAAATTTGTCCATTATCCTATTTGAAAAAATGAACATGGGGAATCTCATATCCATGTCAACAAGACCACAATATAAAATTAATGATGCTAGGTCATCCATATTATTTGAAAAAATTGATTAACACATTTATTCTATACCATATTGAAGTCACCATAAATCACCCAAGAAAATGTCTTGTAGTTAATTATAAAATCCCCTAGCTATTCCCAAAATATTATATGTGTCATTATGGTATTAGGAGTATACAAATTCAAAAATATCTAGAGCATACCATCCTCTATATTAGTGAAAATTATTGCTAAGTGATGTTTATTCTTAATATTTATCTGACCAAAATTTGGTTCTCCAAAAGATTATTAAACCTATAAAATCTCCAAAAGAAATAACACATTCACCTTCATCCTCTTTCCAAATTCTATGTCTATTCTCCAAAAAATTACTCTCATCCATCTTAGATTCAAGTATAGCTATCACATGATTACGAGTTCAAAAATCCCTAAAATCCCTATGCTTATTAAAACTATTGGTACACCTAATATTCTAGGATATGATCTTCATTTATTTATTTTTATGTTGATATTTACTCCGTATGAAAGGGACTATATATTGAGTCCCATATGTTATTTCATCTTTGATATCCCTTTTTAATACCTCTTTTTTAGGGTTCTACCTAGTTTTGGGTAGGAATTAATGGTTTCCCCCTTTCCTCCTCTTCTGGTTGTCACTGATGAAGAACTAATACCTTTCCATTTTGAAACATATTTTGGATCTTTTAATTATGTCTTATTTAATACTATCTCTATTTTCTTAGGTCCTAATACTCTTGGGCTAAATTTGTTCAATTAATTTAAATCCCTTTGACCCTTAAAATTCAATTATTTTAGATTAAATTCTAACTCTTTTGATCCTAAAGCTGATAATTTAACCTCCTCTAAAATTAAAGGAAATAAAATTTATTTGAAATTATATGGGAGTAAAAAGAAAAATTTCTTGAAGAATATGCCCCAAATTTTTTAATCACCAAATATTCCTCTTCCTAATTTGAACCCTCTGGCAGAATAGAATGGTTCAAATCATCCATTTTTTAAGCACTTCCTATAGATGTTGTTGCATCATTTTTTGGATTCACTAATTGATATTACTAATGCAAATAGTATGGTGATCCTAATTTGGTCACTAATCCTATATGTTCCTTCAATGGAGTATTCTATAAGCTAGTCCCACCAATATTGACCTTCCTAACACTCTCACCATTGATATTAGTCATTGGTTCAATATCAGGTCTTTCCTCCTCTGATATTACCTCAATAAAATTGTTTTAGTTTAAATATATGAGTCTATTCTCACTAATCCTTAAAAAATATATTAATTAGGAGTGAATTGGATAATTATCATATAGCCCTTCTTCTCTACTAGTGTTTTTGGCTTCTTAGATTCCTTTTTAACAAAAGTGGTTTATCATTCTTTATTGTTTATCCCATCTTAATCTTAGTCCATGAAGGGAAAAGCTTAATAATATGACAAAACTTATTTAATTTGGTACACAATAAGTTTGAGTGCTCATATTCAATGCTTTGGTTCCCTTCCCCTTTTGAAGAATACATAAAAACTAAAGCTGGTAAATCTTTATTCACAAAATATAAAATGAATGAATATATATCTCACCTTTGTATCTCTACAAAATTATATTACATATTTTAAAGTGTTAGCCACACTAACATATATATATATATATATATATATATATATATATATATATATATATATATCTACATCCCATAATTCAATGGGGAGGCCTGGGAGATAAACCCAAATGGGCATAAAATTAATGTCTTCCCTGTTTGGATCAAATTCATATTGGAATTTCCTTATAAATATGTCAAAATGGGATAATAATCAAGCCCCTTAACTAATATTTAATCACAATCATCTACATTATAAACACAAGTATGGAAGGTATAAAAATTATAAATTTGTCATAATCAAAACAAATAAGTATTTAGTTAATAAACATATCTAGCCTACAATTTTGTCTAGGGAACATGGTCCTCTCTAGGAATATACTTGGATTATGTTACTAATACTATCATATCATAGTTCTAATTTTATCTATTTTTCACTATAAACTAGTAGTCACAGTCAAATAAAATAAGTCTGCATTCAACATACATGATTGTAATTTGATTCTATCTAGTGATCATGGACCTATCTAAAAACATCTTCATATTTTGTTTCTAATTTTTTCCAGTCACAAGCCTTTATTTTTCTGATTTCTAATATAAAATATTCAAAATATACAACCAAAAACTAGATATAAGCTAAGCTGTCTTCTTCCTAGTGTTTAAAAAAATAGCAGATTTTCATATTTAGTATTTACAGATTATATTGTTAATAATTTTATAAGTTTAAGGCTTTCATGACTAATTTTATTTAATTAGATATTAATTTTTTTTGGGATATTTTTTATTAATTTTTGTGTCATTTTTAAAATTAATTTAAATTAAACACAATAAAAAAAATCCAAAAAAATTAATATTTAATTAAAATTTCTCATGAAAGCCTTCAACTTAACATCTTAATACATGATTGGTTTGTAATTGGGTTAATCCCACATTGGTAATAATTGCAAGACAAGGATGATTTATTAGGCACTAAACTTACCAAAATATTTTTCAATGGAGAAAGATAATAGAGGGTGAAAATACCAAAGTGGTGAATTAAAATCACCTTTCCTCACCCCTTCTAACAAATGCTTAGATTGGTTATGTGCTAAGTGGGTCCCTTATCTTATGAATATTAGCAAAAATATATGAGTAAAAAATGTCATTTGGATAAATGAGTGCTCATGGAGGTCATTTGGGTAAATGAATAAATTATACATGAGTAAAAAAAATACCATAAAAATTAATATCTAATAAAATTTCTCATGAAAACATTTAACTTAATATTGAAATACATGGTTCGGTTGTAATTGGGTTAATCCCACATTGGTAATAATTACAAGACAAGGATAATTTATTAGGAACTAAACTCATCAAAATATTTACCAATATAGAAAGTGATGAGGCTGGTACAAATTTGAGTACCAAAAATCAAAGAGACAAACATAGGAAATTTATTTAAACACTGATAATATATTATTTCACACTATCTAACTATTAAACATTTGGGAGTTTTACATATATATATGATTCCTATAATTCTTCTCATTCCTATGATTATAAAAACCTATATATGATATATTATTATAACTTATAACAATATATGTTAACAATATCATAAACTAATCTATTATTATAATATTGAATAATATTCCCATAACTAACTATTACCAAATACTAACTAAGCAATTACTATTTACCTCTCGATAAATACACAATGTAAAATATAATCCCTAATATTCACCCCCATAGTTTACATGGTGAAAAAATTCACACTCTTATCTATGGTATGCTCATCCATTCTAGCATGCCCTATTTGGATCATGACCTTGATATAAAGAGAGCCTCACTCCTCCCATGGTTTTATAGGTTTACCACAAACCTTGACATGAACAAAATAGATATAATTATATGCCATTGCATACTCTTACGTCTGCATACTACTGATGCAATCTTGATGCACATGACCACTATTATTAATGAGATAAATATGAATATATGACTCATCACATAATTTATAAAGACTTTTGATATTTTTAAGAATTTTTTATTTTGAATTTAAATACAAACATAATTATAAAGAAAATAAACCAAATGACTTAAATATTAGCTAATACCAAAATGATATATACCTATTATATTTTTGACCAAACCTAAAGAAATCTAAACCACCTAAATACCATGAGTTTTAACCAAATACCAAAATAATTCTTTTGATCACTTATAACAAAATATAATTTAAAGTAACAAAAACTTATTTTAAATAAAAAACAAACCTAGAGACTTTGACAAAGATGACTTAGACAATGAAGGAAATATATGGGTGGCGAGCTTGAACAAAGAGGACACACTATAAAAACCATTTCCATATGTAATAATTTACTAGAGAGCCAAGTTAATGTATAAACAAAGGGTGACATGTTCCAAGGTGAATGACTTGGAAAAGGAGTGATGAAGAGCTCGATGCATGGAAGGGTGAAGTCAAGTGTAAACTGCATGATCCCAACTGAGTCAGATGTTGGATCAAAGAAACTTAAAGCTCTAATCCTACATATGATATAAGATGGTAATAGATGAAAGCTAAAAATTAAATTAATCTTGCACTTCCTCCCACCAACCACTCAAGGCACAATTGAATATTTTAGATCAAATACTCAATTACACAGATTTAGATCCAACCATCCATGTTAATATATGTATTCAATGCTAATTACAAAATAGATCCATGATGTATATTCAAATTTAAAGTTGAAAAAATATGTTACATAGATATGATCATTATGTATCTCATCAATTAATGCTTGAACACATATCTACACATAATACATAGTGCTAACTACTATGAACAAAGAAAAGAATGTAGATTTTCAAGATTACAAGAAGAGTTCAGGGTAGATGTCTAAATGAAAAACTTATGGAAAAATTGATATGCATGGTATAATAATAACTGATGTGACTACAACATGCATGATTAGTTTAGCAGTGTTATCAAAAATATGTGGACCAATAGATTTAAATATAAACTGGCATTACTTAGAGTAATACAACATAGAAATAAATCATGAATAATGAGTAGATAATGAATAAAATATTTCTCAATGTATTCCCATCATCATATAAATCCTTCTCTAATACTAGATGATGAGGCTGGTATAGATCTAAGCACAAAAAATCAAAGATCCAAACATAGGAAATTTCTTTAAACACTGATAATATATTATTTTACACTATCTGAATATTAAACATTCAAGAGTTTTACATATATATAAGAATATGATTCCTATAATTTTTATCATCCCTATGATTATGCAAACCTATATATGATATATTATTGTAACTTATAACAATATATATTAACAATATAATATAATAATCTATTATCATAATATTATTATACATCAATATTATGATAAATAATTATTACCAAATACTAACTAACCAATTACTATTTACCTCTCAATAAATACACAATGTAAAAGATAAATCCTAATAGAAAGAGACTAGAGAGTGAAACCAAATGTGGTTAATTACATATAACATTCCTTCCCCTTCTGAAAAATGCTTAGAGTGGTTGTATTATAAGTGGGTCCCCTTGCCTTGTGAATATTACTAAAAATACATGAGTAAAAAATGTCATTTGGGTAAATGACTAAATTATACATGAGTAAAAATGAATAAAATTCCCACAAAAATTAATATCTAATAAGTTTATAACTTTATTATATTTATCTCATGAAAATTTTATATTTATTGTACAACATTTACATTGTTATAAAAAAATAAGGTAAACATATTGGTGAACTCATACATTTTTTTATCATTAACTTTATTTTATCTAAGGTTTCATATTATTTTATACACAATTTTTTTTCTTTTGATTTGGTTTTTAAATTAAATTCAAATTTATTTTCTTTTATTTAAACTATGTTTTGGTGGTTTTAAAACTCACAAGTGGTGTCGATTTGGGAAATTGGTATTTAATTTTCCTGAACCATGGTGAGAGGGGTATTTCCCCAAAACTCAAGACATTAGACAACACTATATATGAATTTTAGTTTACACCTATCTCAAGGTATATCATAAATTATTATATTATAATTTTCAAACATAAAAATCCTTTGATAATTTATTCTTATAGTGCACTAGTAAATGTATATCCCCAAGATATCACTCTCAATGTACCCTAGAGGTGGGATAGTTTGGATATAGGACAATTAAATACAATTTATTTAGTTCCCTTTGGGCCTTGGTCACTGTTTTATGATTAGGATCAGTATATCTAAGATCATACAAATAAAATTTACCATGTCAAGTCACACTTTTCATCCCAATTCAAACTTTCAATGTCAAAGTAAAATCATGGTTAAAATTAATTAGATTTTCATATACATCTTGATTCAGCCAATGAGGCCAATCATTAAATTTGATGTTAATTTTTTATTTATCATTTATATTCATTATATAATGGCTTTAATCATATTTGAATATTATAAAAAGGCTAAAATTAATAATAGACAATATCAAACCTTAGCTTACATGAATGATATAATGATTCTAATATAAAAACATCATTAGGAAAGTATTTTTAAAATCAATATGCCACATCCTGATTTATCTCTAAGTTGAATAACCTTTATATCCATGTATTTTTATGGTTTTTAATTTATTAGCTATTGTTTAATTAAGCTTTATGTCATATGCTAATTATGGGATAGTTTTATGTTATTTAATTTACATGATTGATTTTAATTGACATAGTTGTACTTTTATATTCTATACATTATGATCTTATTTATTAGTTTATATATTAGTATTTTATATATTTAATTATGTTTCAAGCTAATTACCTTTATTTTTGTGATGTGGATGTAGGAAAGATCCATCCCTCAGAGTGTGATGGAGGGAGGGGATGAAAAAGATGAAAAATGAAAATTCATGCACACACCATAATGAATTAACATGTTTATTTATTATTGTTTGAGTTAGATGGATGTAGTACACTTTATTTTCCATTATATCTATTTGATGTGATATATTTTTTGTTTTATGTTCCTATTATTTGATTACGTAATTTTAATAATCTAGTTTTCGACTACATTAATAGTTATTGATGTTATTGCTTAGTTTTTTAGATGAATTTGTACCTATCTTATTTTTACCTACCATTATTTTGGTTATAACTGAGTGTTTGTATAAATAGTGACTTGTTTGTATTCTTTATTTTAGTAATAGACATATTCTATTACCTATCTTGATCAGTTTATTAAGTGACTACTTATGTTTAGAAGGTTACTATTACCATTTATAATAGTTGCATAAACCTGTAACTATTACATTAATGAGTTATTCTTTGTTAGGCATTAATGAATGAATTTAGGTGGAATGGTAAAATGTGATTGATGTTATTCACTTAACTACTATAATGCCTTAGTGCTTAGAAAATAAACATAATGTTATGCAAGTGTTATAGATAATTTTGTTATTAAATAATTATATATACATCATCATGTTTGATGAATCTTTGCTAAAGTAAATAGTTATTTGTTTAACCTAGGAATTTAACTTATAGTTTGAAGGTCAAATGCTTTTATATTGGATATTATGCTATGTAGACTTGTCATTTAGTTGGCATTTCATGGTATTATAATGTTTGAATAATTTATATAAATTCAATTTGTATGAGAACTATGGGAAGTTGATGTTAGTATTGCTAAAGTCAAACTACATCCATAAAATGATTATTATTACTCACCAGTCAAAATTTAAAGATGATTAGTATTTATAATCTATCACTGACTCGAGTTAACATTAAATTTAAACAAAACCATTATGTGAGTTTGGAAGGAGTCTACATGAGAAAATGGTGGTAGACTCTAGTTTTGTTGAGCTATTCTCATCATGCACTATTTTAGTCATTATTGATTTGTTGAGTAAAGGGGAAAATTTGGTGGGATGAGTAAGGACATGGAGAATGTATATAATTTTTTATTTATCATTTATATTCATTATATAATGGCTTTAATCATATTCAAATAGTATAAAAAGGATAAAATTAATAATGGACAATATCAAACCTTAGCTCACATGAATGATATAATGATTTTAATACAAAAGCATCTTTAGGAAAGTATTTTTAAAATCAATATGCCATGTCTTGATTTATCTCTAAGTTGAATAACCTTTATATCCATGTATTTTTATGGTTTTTAATTTATTACCTATTGTTTAATTAAGCTTTATGTCATATGCTAATTATGGGATAGTTTTATGTTATTTAATTTACATGATTGATTTTAATTGACATAGTTGTAATTTTAATTATATACATTATGATCTTGTTTATTAGTTTATATAGTAGTATTTTATATATTTAATTATGTTTTAGGCTAACTACCTTTATTTTTGTGATGTGGATGTAGGACAGATCCATCCCTCAGAGTGTGATGGAGGGAGGGGATGAAAAAGATAAAACATTAAAATTCGTGCACACACCATAATAAATTAACATGTTTATTTATTATTGTTTGAGTTAGATGGATGTAGTACACTTTATTTTCCATTATATCTATTTGATGTGATATATTTTTTGTTTTATGTTCCTATTATTTGATTACGTAATTTTACTAATCTAGTTGTGGACTGCATTAAAAGTTATTGATGTTATTGCTTAGTTTTATAGATGAATTTGTATCTATATTATTTTTACCTACCATTATTTTGGTTATAACTAAGTGTTTGTATAAACAGTGATTTGTTTGGATTCTTTGTTTTAGTAATAAATATATTCTATTACTTATCTTGATTAGTTTATTAAGTGACTACTTATGTTTAGAATGTTACTATTACAATTTATAATAGTTTCATAAACCTATAACTATTACATTAATGAGTTATTCTTTGTTAGGCATTAATGAATGAATTTAGGTGGAATGGTAAATTGTGATCGATGTTATTCACTTAAATACTATAATGCTTTAGTGCTTAGAAAATAAACATAATGTTATGTAAAGTGTTATAAATAATTTTGTTATTAAATAATTATATATACATCATCATGTTTGATGAATATTTGCTAAAGTAAATAGTTATTTGTTTAACCTAGGAATTTAACTTATAGTTTGAGGGTCAAATGCTTTGATATTAGTTATTATGATATGTAGACTTGCCATTTAGTTGGAATTGCATGGTATTATAATGTTTGAATACTTTATATAAAGTCAATTTATATGAGAACTATGGGAAGTTGATGTTAGTATTGCTAAAGTCAAACTACATCCATAAAATGATTATTATTACTCATCAATCAAAATTTAAAGATGATTAGGATTTCTAATCTATCACTGACTCAAGTTAACAATAATTTTAAACAAAACCATTATGTGAGTTTGGAAGGAGTCTACATGAGAAAATGGTGGTAGACTCTAGTTTTGTTGAGCTAATCTCATCATGCATTATTTTAGTCATTATTGATTTGTTGAGTAAAGGGGAAAATTTGGTGGGATGAGTAAGGACATGGAGAATGTATATAATCAGAATTGCATAATGTACATGAATTGATCCTAGATCTAATAAGATAGAGCACACCTATACTTTTGATTGGGTATACACTTGTTAAGTGAGAGCATGACCAATATGGGGATTTGATAGACCTGATTAGGGGATAACTTGTATCACTTGTCAAAAAATATCATGATAGGAAGGGTTCCAAAGCCTATAGTTTAACATAATCACACAGCAACCCTAAAAGAGTCATATGATTTGATATTTCACTTATGCTAATAAACAAAAAAAGTAAACTAATCTAGTGCACACCAAATCTTGTGGCACAATGTGAGGGGTCCAATTCAAATCAATAAAATATGTATAGGGAATGTAAAATAAAGTAAGTATGAGTAACACCATAATCCATAGAATATGAAGAGTAATATTATTTGAACCAACACTTATGATACTTATATCTACTAAAAGATAGAGATCAAAGTTATAATATACTTACCTAAATGTGAACCCATCATGATTCAATCTCTCCCTTAGCCAATGGGGCTTTGTAAGAGGTTGTTTTAGTTTGTAAGGATCACTTTGTTAGGCCAAATCATCCAAGACCTATCCACAAGACTAGATTCTCCAAAATAAGAAACCCAAGCTAAGACTCCTCAAGTAGAATGGTGGAAGAGTAGATCATGAATAAGTGAAAGTAAATAATAAATCTTGATTGCATATCTTAATAATGACTAAAATGACCTTGTATATATAGTAGTATTTCACCCAAAAAAAATTGAATGTGTCTCATGTGCTAGGTTGACCTAGTCAACTGAGCACATTTTTGGGCTAATGCCTAAAGTTTGTGCTAGGTTGATTGGAATGATAAAAAACCTAAAGAGATAAAGTGACTGTAAAATATACTAGGTCGACTAGGTTGAGCTAGTTTTCTAAACAGGTCAAAAAAAAGCCAAGCAAGGAGAAGGATAGAAAGAGGAAAATACTAGAGGAATGTGCAAGGGAGGATAAATATCTTAGGGAAAGGTTATAAGAACTAGTTGGATTGGTAATAATGTGACAATAAGGGACAACAATCTTGAAAGAACCAAATGGCTGCCCATCCCTTTCCTAGTGCACCCTTTAAGGTATGTAATCAAACATATTGAGTCATAATGGGTTCTTACAACATGTAAAGTGTTAGTATTTGATAAAAATTAAAAATATTATGTGTATACATATACCCCACTCAAAGCTCATCACATATCACTAAGGTGTACTAGGGGAAGGTGCTTTGAGAAATAACATAAGGATACACACAAAATTGATGATAAAAACATTTTAGTGTTTTAAAAAACATAAAATAACTAAAAGTAAATGATAGAAAGGGAAACTAACTTAAAATAAAAATTGATGCATACCTTGACTTCCATTTTATTGTGATATGGTTGTCTATTGTGTTTTTAGTTTTGATTGTGTAGGGAATAGAGATTATTTTTGACAAACCTAAGAATACAAAACTAAGGAGAAAAAACAAACAAATACAAGAAAAGCCAAGTTAACTAGTGTTATGTGTACATGATGTACTTGGGATTTTGGCAAGCTAGGTGATAAGTGCTATGTTAAACCAAATTACTAGTCAAACAAGAGTAAATTGGGCAACCAAAAATCCAAGGCTACTAAAGACTGAAAAACTCAAAAAAGTAAACCTTAAGTAAGAAAAGGCAAACTCATCAATTCAAACCAAGGAACATGTTTAGTAAAGAATGATAAGCAAGACAAATCAGTGGTAAAAAGAGAAACAAAATGGTAAAACAAAATTGATGAGTAAGTAGTAACAACCCACATCTCACTTAAAAATGGAAAAAGGGAATGTATAAAAGGGAAAAAAATTGATGATTGAGTAGTAACAAACCACATCTCACTCAATAATCGAAAAAGGGTGCAAACTTAGGTGTCCATGATAGCAAGACAACAAAATCAGGATAAATGGAAAAAGAAAAGCAAAGTAAGTCTAGTAAATATAAAATGATATAAATAAAATGATCCAAAGTCACTCAAACATGTTGTTGTGCTCTAAAGATAGATAAAACTAAAACAAAATAGTGCTAACATATTTTTAAGAAATGAAGAAGAAGGAATTCAAAGAAGAGGGAAAGTATATTTGGAATAAAAATATGTCTATCAAAAGGGGAAAATGAAAATAGGTGAAGGGGAGAATGAAGGAAAAATCAAGCTAGAGAAAACTCTTTATTGAAGTCAAGATACTCAAATTTGGTTTTTCAAGACAAGAGGAATTTTGACCTTAGGGACTCTGAATAACTTCTCTTAGCTACACAAGTATTAGGTCAACAAATGGAGTATATAGATCATCCAATAAAGACTATATGCATGAAAATTAAAATGGAACTACCTCCCCATGACATGTTCCCCATTATTTAGGACCCCTTACAGAGATGCCAGTCTACTATGAAGATTGGGTACTTATATGAGAAAGTAGGTATCACCATAGATTTTTTTGAATTACCCTATTCTAATCTACTAGCCTACCACACCCCAAAGGACTTTGGCTCTATGTGAAGCCAACTGTGGAGTTTTAGCTTTGATTAGAGATAAAAGATGTGCTTGTAATCACATCTTTTGGTGTGAATTTGACTTTTGAGATTTGTATGTTGAATTTTAAATATCATTTCCTTTTGTTTCAAATGATTTGGCTTTTAAATTTCTTTATGGCTTATTATTTCTAGAATCTTCCTCCTTACAAATTTGGAAAACCAAACATGGGTGCTAAAGATAGATTTCATTTGAAAACTTTGGGATAAGGTTGATAAGAGAGATAACATCAAAGAGCATGGGATCTAAGAGTCTCATAAATCCAGGTGAAATAAAAGTGATATCTTGACTTTGACCTTGTTTTATCTAATGCAGAGTTGAGAGAAAGGGGAAATCAAGATAAATGACACATGTAACAATTTGAATTGCTTAAAATCACAAAAAAATGTGACAAAGGGAAAAGATGGATACAATGAAAACAAAGGTGTGATTATTAATCATAAGAATGAGAGAAAAGGAGGAAAACATGATAACATTGATTTTTTTGTAAATTCCATCTACTAAAAGAAGCAAAATCTAAAGTTTAAGAACAAAGATCAAGAACATGAAAATAATGGTAATTTTATGATTAGGGTTAGGTCCTATCCATAGTATTACAAATAAAATCATAAAAAAGAGACCCATACGGGTACTAATAATCAAAAAGTGAGGGTGCCTTTTGATAAAGCACCTCACAAAAAAAACCCAAAGGATGGCAAAACAACATTGACGAGTAGCAAAAAGGAGAAAGAAAATAAGAAAAATATGGTGGTTTTGTGAGGGATGTTGGGTCCTATATGTGATCTTACAAATAAACACACAAAATAAAAACCCAAAGGGCATCAAATAAAAATTATTAAACATAAGGAGAATGAAAAATAAGATAATGAAAACTATGGTACATCAAAAAACTAAAATACCAAAAGGAAGGACCAAAGGTTTGTGAACAAGAGGGAAATGATATAGAGGGAGAGGCCCATAATTAATTAACCTACAAAAAGATGTTAGAATTATATATATATATATATATATATATATATATATACATACATATATATATATATATACATACATATATATATATATACATACATATATATATACATATATATATATATATATATACACATATATATACATATATATATGTGTATATATATATATATATTTATTTATATATATATATATGTATATATATATGTACATATATATATATATGTACATATATATATATATATATGTACATATATATATATATATATATATATATATATATATGTATATATATATGTGTGTGTGTGTGTGTGTGTGTGTGTGTGTGTATATATATATATATATATAAAGAGTGATAAGAATTAAATGATTAGGCAAAGTATTTTTTTTAGGAATTGAGCATTGGTGGGATCTATGAAAACATGGCCCTCATTAGTTTGAAGATGATAAGTGCTTTGACCAAAAATATCTTTAACTAAGTATAAAACCCACCATTTTATGTGTATTTACCTTATTTGTCATGGGTGAAGTCTAATTTAAGGACAAGATTACCAATGCTAAATGTGCATACTTTAACATGTTTATTATGTCGTAAGGCAATGTGAACCTTATATTGGTGATTATGTCATAAAGCAAAGAGATGATGTTCATCAAGTAGATAAAGTGAATGAAGGAAAGCCTCATGAAATTATTCATTATGAATGATTCCATGAAGATATATTAATAAATAAGGAAGCTTTACTTCAAGAGGAAGAACCCATAAACTAGATAAAATGGAGTTGTTCTAGTGGCAATACGAATACTAGTCTGATAGGTCTAAAGTGTAGGATAAATATGAAGATGCCAATCCATGTGGCCTTCAAAAATTTTATTTTGAATCATTTTATTAATAATCTTGTTAGTGGTCTTAGCTTGACCATTACATTGTGGATGATAAGTAATGGAAAATTTGTTATTCATTTTGAATTTGGTGCAAAGTTGTTTAACATGTTTATTTTTGAAATTACCACCATTATCAAAAATTATGGTGTGAGGAATGACAAAATGGAAAATTATTTAGTTAAAAATGAATTTATATATGGTAGGACTGGTGACATTAATAAGGGGCATGGCTTCAACCCACTTTGTAAAGTACTTGGTAATAGTGATAATAAAAACATGCCCATATTGGGAGCGAGGAAGTTTACCAATGAGATCGAATCCCCATGTGGAAAATGGCCATGGAGATTTGATAGTTTTAAGTTCATATGGTGGTGAATGACTAATATAATCATGAAGATAACAAGTATTACACTTTTTAGCATATTCAATAACATACTTTTCTAGAGTAGGTCAATAGTAACCCATACATATGCATTTACGAGTTATAGCATATATGCTATAATAACCACTACAAATGCCCCCATGTGCCTATTAAATTAGAGGAGGGACATCATCTTTCATGACATAATGGAGGAAGGTACCTTTGGTGTTGTGATAATAAAGGATGTTATGTCTAAATATGTACTTGAAAGCTTGTTTATGAAGATGTGTCTTTTCACAAGAATCTAAGTCATGAGGATAAGTTTGATGTTCTAAGAATTGGATGATATTTTGATATCATAGGCATTGGAAGATGGTGATAACCTCACTGTGGTAGATAAGTGAATTATGAGGGTGGGTATATGATGGATATTTAATTATTTATATGACAAAACAAGGATCATACAAAACTTAATGTGAATGCAAAATAAAAGCTGAAGAGGCAAGAGAATCAATAATGGAATTTTGATCTCTAAAAATAGGATCAATTTTAAAAGAGACAAAATTATTGGCAAGAGTGATTAAAATTTGATGATAGGTGATATGGTTTTTACTTTTACATTGATAGGCCCCACTAACTTGATGGAAAATGAGTTAAAAATCACCCAAATCATGAAGATATTGTATTTATAAATCAAGAATAACTCTCATACCTAAAATAAGAGCATCATACTTGGCCATATTATTGGTGACATCAAATGTAAAATGGAAAGCTAAAGGAATTATCTTTCTAAGAGGACTAGTGAAAATGCAACTTGTCCCAACTCCTTGAAGGAATTTAGTATAATCAAAGTGAAGGGTAGAAGTTCCTCATGTAATTCAACATTCATTTTAGGATCTTTGATAATTACCTTTGATTTAATAGTATCAAAATAAGGGAAAGATTCATTAAGTTAATTAGCTTCAAGATCAGCAATAAATCTATAGAAATAATATTTAAAATAAATTTATTTATTAAAACCTTCAATGTAATGTATATTATCATCTAGAAGGTTATCTTGGTGGGAAGAAGTGGCTGGAATAGGAGTTGTGGCAAGTTGATCATCTATGACTTGCTCTTTGATAGTTTTTTTCATGATGATGCAAAGATCAAATTCCATAACTAAGACCATCCATTTACCAATTCTATCTCTTGTAAGAAATGATTTAGAGAAGAAATGATGAAGGGGGTCAGAATGAATGATGACATAAGTGGTTTGGTAAAGCATATAGCGACAAAGATTTTTATATATGAAATAGATAGTGAGGAAATGATGCTCAAAATTGTTATAATGTGTTTCATAATTGATGAGGCATCAGCTAATATAGTAGATAGCATACTCCTTGCTCATATGATTTTGTTGGTCAAGCATTGCCCCAACTAAAATAGATATGGATTAAGTATAAATAATTAATGGTGTATTATTGGAAGGAGGATGGAGTGTAGGTGGATGAAGCAATGACTCTTTCATATTGTCAAATGATTTTTGACATGTATCCCAATGTTGTACCTTTCTTGAGAAGGGAATTAATGGAGTGAAATCGATGAGCCATCTCAAGAATGAATCATATAATTGCCCCAAGTTTACCTAAATAGGTACAAATATCAATAATAAAATGAGGAATGGGCATGTTGATAATAACATTAATATTGGATGGATCAACATCAATGCCATAAAGAGAGACTAAGAATCCTAACAATTTTCTAGATTTAACTTCAAAAACACATTTGAAAGGATTAAGTTATAATTTATATTTGATGAGATGGTCAAAGATGATGGCATGATTAGAAAGATGATTTGTACAATGTTTGGATTTGGTAATAAGATCATCTATATATGTTTCAATAATTTTATGGATGAGATCATGAAAGATATGAGTCATTACACATTAGTAATTAGCCTCAATATTTTTGAGACTGAAGGTAATTTTAACATAACAATAGGTGCCCCATTCTATGGTGAAATTAGTCTTATGTTGGTCCTCGAGAACTATATGAATCTCATTTATCTTGAAAAGCCATCTATAAGAGATAAAATTTCATATCCATCTATGGAATTGATAATGGAATCTATTGAAGATAAAGTAAAGTTTTCTTTATGACAAGTAAGATTAATATTATGAAAATCAATGAAAATATGAATAACCATAGTGACCTTTTTCTAAGTAGGAAAAATATTAGAAACCCATTCAAAATAATCCATATGTTTAATAAATTTAGCATCGATTAGTTTGATGATTTCCTTATGGCATAAGTTGGTAAATTTAGGAGGAAATTTGCATTACTTTTGACATATATATTTGGCATTACGATAGATAATGATGTTATGGACCACTATGCTAGGGTTAATGCCAGACATGTCCTGGTAAGACCAAGCAAATGTCTCTTGATACTTGTAAAAAAATAGGCTTAAATTATCATGTTTTGAATTTGAAAGTTCTTTGGAAAATTTGATCAGTCGAGGGCACAAAAGAGTACCATATTAAATATGAGATCTTTATTCAATAATCATGGCATTGCCATCTTGAAAGTGGTATGATGCATTGGGTAAATATGAAATTGGATTAATTTTGAAATAAATGCTAGTGACAGTTGTTGAAGTGAGGAGTTTTAGTTTTAAAATTTACAAGTTTATGATGTTGATAGGGGAGTTGAGGTTCCTAGGCATAAATTAACTCAATAATAAATTCATCACTAGGAAAATTAGCAAGAGGACCACACTACTCAACATCTACTTCTAGATATAAAATTTGGTTACCATGGTGATCATATTTAGAATGTATTTGATAAACATTAGTTGCCTTGGCATAAATTTTGATTTCAAGAGTAGAAGAAGTAGATAGAGTAGAAGAGGTAAATGGAGTGTTTATGGGTTCTTAGATAGCAGAAGGATTAAATTCAATGGGAGAATATGAAGGGGGTAAATAAGATAAAAGTACTTCTAGAGGTTCAAAAAGTGTGATTTTCTCTACCACCCAAGGTGAACTGATAAGAGGAGGATTAATAGGAAGCACATAACCCTTAGGTTCTAATTTATTATCTATAGAAATTGTATACACATCCAAAATTAAATCATGAATTTAGGCTAAGATATTTTGATAATGTAAGACATCCAAGTCTTTAGAATGATCTTGGGTCATGATATAGTTGTCATCATATGCAGGAGAAATTATGCATGCTTGAGTTTTAGGAGGATCTTTAAAAGGTGAAATCCCAAGATTATTGAATGTTTGAGGAGTCATGGTGAGAGGATTTTGGAACAATTTAGCCACTCCAAAATCATTACAAGTAAAATCATCTTTAGGTAAAGATGGTTCTTGAGCATTGCATAGAGGGGGAAATCAATAATCGCATTCATGAGAGTAATGATATGATCCCTTGGTAAAATAGGAGGAAGCCACTCTAAAATATATGGAGGTAATTTGGTGTTGTAAGTATGTTATAATTCATTGGGCTCATCATCATTATAATCCATAAAAGTGACTTGTAAAGTAAGATTCATAGTGATAAACTTAGGTGAAGGAGCATTATTAATTTTAGGGATCATAAAAACATGATATTATGATTAAGCATTAGGTAATTGGATACTCTATGGGTTGGGATTGACTTCATGCCTATAGCATTTTCCATTATGTATAAATTTAATGCATTGAATGTCAAAAGAAGTAATGGCCCTCATTCGATGAGGCCAAGGATGACCAAGGAGTATGTTATAAGATAAATGAATATCAAGATCCATGTGTTTAGTCTGAATGGTCTTAGGACCAATGGTTAAAGGCATCCATATACAATCAAGTGGATTTTGATTAGTATTGTCAAAACCATGTCAAGTAAGGTATGTTTGTTTAAGATAACATTTAATATAACCAATTTATTTTCAAAGCCATAAAGAGGTCACATGAATACCAAAACCCTTGTCAACTAGAAATTTTTGAATAAGGGTGGTATTAATGGCTATTTTGATGAATAGAGGTGGATCATAAATATGAAAGAGGATTTCATCATTAATCATTTCCTCTTCAAAGAATTCAATAGAAGGATTCAAAGAGGGATACATATATTTGATGGTATTAAGGTTAGTTGGTTGAGAATCAATAGGAGGTGATTATTCATCTAAAGAAGATGGATCTTTGATCTCTTGCTGTTGTTGCATAAGGAATTTACAATGATAAGGTAAATTGTAAATCAACTCCATAAGCAAAATCTTACATGGCATAGAGTTAAGTTCTCTAAGAAAATTCAAATGATATTTAGAAGAAGAGCCATGAGGTTTACAAGACAAATTAGAATTTGAAGGAATATATGTGGTTTAAAGATAATAAGGAACAAGTTATTCCTTAGGTGCTTCTGATTCAATATTGATGGTGGTAGTATGTTCAAGAAATTGTTCGTCCAAAGAAGGTTTCTTAGGCTTGGTTATAAGATATTTGTGAGATGGTTTTTGATGATAATTAACCTTAGCCATAATGATGTATTAAGAGTTGTTAAAGTACTAGTCAGAATTGGCATCAATTTCATAAACATCTTTGGAAGTTGATTGATAATGGGAAGAGGATTTTTGTTTATTAGATGTAGAAGCTTTAGAGGATTTTCATTTTTGAGAAGAATTAGTGTAATTCTTGATGATTATTTTTTATCATGGTTGAATGAATCACAAAACATGTAAGTAATAATACATTTAGAAATCCCTATACAAGATTCATGAGAATGCCCATGTCAACATGAAACCAAAAAAAGATATTGGGATCATACCACTTAGGAGGAGCATTATGATATATAAAAGGCATAAAGTGTAGTAAAAATTTTCTTATTTGATGTACCAAAAGAGGTATGTGATATGGTATAGGAATATAAATTTTGGAAACTCCTAGTTTGGTTTGAGAAGCGTTACTAGTGATAGCATTGGATGTTTGAAAATATCCTTTAAGAAGTTTAAAATTAGGTTCAAATTGATTTATAAGAATGTCTTACCATTTATCTTGGTCAAAAGCTTCATTAAGAGTTTGAGGCATAAAGGTTTGAACCTTGTATTAAAGAGTGGGAGTTAAAGTGGTCATAAAGAGTTTGAATACATTATCATCAAACATATTATGATCAACTTTATGAGATAAGTATTTCCATATTTTAATAAAGTCATGAGCTGATTAATTAGGAATTACTTAGCATTTATGAAATAGCTAATATAATTTTTAGGAAGATCATTGTATTAAAACTCTTTAACTAAAGGATTGACCAAATCTTCAAGTTGCCAAATAGAATATTGGGGTAACCAATTATACCATTCTTATACATCACTAGTGAAAGATTTGACTAAGAGTTTAGTAGTAGAAAATGTATTAGTTTTGATCAACTCTTTATATATATTACCAAAGGCTTTAAGATATGAGGTGGGGTCTTTAGTCCTAACATATTTGGTAGTTGGTGATATGTTACTGATGTCAATAGATATAATAAATGTAGATAAAGGCTCATTTTAAATGGTTTGAATCATATTGTTATTAATTATTGGTTGAGGAATAAAATTACCTTAGGAATCTCTAAGAGGTAGAGGAATGTAGTTAGGATTAGCTTGGGGATGCATGATTGGAGGTTGATTAGCCACATTGATCAAGTGTTGTTGAAGTTTCATCATTTGGTTGGTATTAGGGTTTTCCATAATGTTCATTTGTTGAATCACTTGGGATAATAATTGGGTTTTATCAGGTGGCATGTTGGTGTTAGAAGGAACATTCCCCAAATTGGTGTTGGGGGGAGGATTATTAGAAGAAGGGTTGTTAGTGGGATTATTAAATAAACTTGTGTCAATCATTCCCACACTAGTTTGAAGGTTTTGAGAGGTTTGTTGGTAGGTGAAAAAAGGATTGGATCCATCAACTTCATCTTGAGGTGTTATTTGAACCATGTTACAATTTGTAGATTAAGGAGGAGAAGAAATGCCCCAAGAGTGATGGTGTTCTTGGGAGGAAAAGAAAGGGAGAAATGAACATCCCATATAGGATCTAAATGGATTAATACTATCCAAAAAGATTATAATAGGAGACCTCATTTTGAACAAAGAGAAATGAACATAATTCAAATTAGAAGAGTTAAAGAATTAGGTTGATAAACAAGGAAAGCTAGAAATAGAACTGGGTTGACTAGGTTTACCCAGTGTAAAAATAAGACCTAAAGACTATATTGGGTTGACCAAGTCAACCTAGCATAGTGAACATGGGTAGAAAATAGGGTTTGTGATATTACAAGGTTGAGTAGGTCGACCTAGTATAGAAAATAGGAAAAAATAGAAGATTGATGACAAGATGGGAAATAAAATAAGATAATTCTGTAGTTAATCTAGGAAAGGAAATGCTAAAAGTAAACAAATAATAAATTGAATTGACGTTGGCCAATATAATTGATGCACACAAAGTAAAACCTTACACCAATGGTAGCTAATGCAAGTTCTTGTACACATAATTGAACAAAGATCAAGGAGATAATTTGGAAAGTAAAGATAGCTAATTGGTCAACTTAGATTGTTAATTAGATTATTAAGAATAATTTTAAGTGATAGGGAGTTGGTTGTAAGCAAGGTAATATATATAAATATATAGATGGTTTTAGGTGAGTTTAGGATGAAAGGGACTATGGTGGCCAAGCATGGTAGTAGGGACTACCCCCTCACTTCACACATCATATTGATAAGTGTATCAAGTTCTTAAATAGAATATACCATTAAACATGCTTTATACTTGACTAGAGCATAAAGTTGGCTTCCCCCTTGGTGATAAAATATAAGTAGGTTGGCTTGGGTAGTTAAATGCTAAAATGCTTATTGATGTTATGTAATTTGGTTTGGTGTGCATAAAATAGAAATAGGGAAACTAAGTGATTAATTAAAAACCTCTTAATTAGACTATGTGAGCTATTCTAAGAATGTAAACAACTAAAATAAAAGATGTGATTAACATACAAGGTAAATTTTAAATTTAAAACAACGTATAGTGAAAACACTATATACAATACATACAGAACCAGGTTGATAGGGTTGAGATAGTAATACTAAAGATAGGGTTTGGAAAACCTACTAGGTTAACTAGGTTGACCTAGTTGTTTTATATAACACACAAAAAATAGAACTAGCTCAACTAGGTCGATCCAATTGGCCGTGTAGGGGCAGTTTTAAAGACTATAAACTTGAAAGGAAAGTATAGAATAGAAAGAGATAGAGAATAAAAGATTGACCTTGATTATTTAGAGATGAAAATGAATGAGATTGTTGATCAAAAACCTTGGATACAACTGGCAAAAACCTAGAAACTAGGTCAAATTGGTCGATCTAGTTGACTAAATAGGATGTCTACAAATTTGGAGACCTATACTCGATCAAGCTAATCAATCAGGCTATATAGGAACCTATTGTAAAGTGTCTGAAAATGTGCTAGGTTGACCTGGTTAAACTATTAGGTTGAATTAGAAGTCTAAAAAGTGTTAAAAACCTATACTAGGTAGAGTTTACACATAAAAAAATAATTAGGTTGATAGAATCAAACTAGTATGTCATAAAATATGACCAAAATGATGATCAAAATAAATGAAATAAATTAAAGAAAAGTGAACAAATCCTATAAGATTTCGATTCACATCAAGTTCACTAGAATGTATGTGATTAGAATTGCATGATGTACATGAATTAATATTGGATCATATAAGATAGAGTACAAGTACACTTATTATTATGTATACACTTGTTAAGCGGGAGAATGACCAATATGGGGATCACTAGACCTAATTAGGGGATCACATGTATCACTTGTCACAAAATATTATGCTAGGAAGGGTTCCAAAGACTATAGTCTAACACAATCACACAAAAACCATAAAAGAGTCCTATGATTTGATATTTCAATTATGCTAATAAACAAGAAATTAATGTATTATATTAACAAGAAAATTAAACTAATTTAGTGTGCACCAAATCTTGTGGCACAATGTGAGGGGTTAGATTCAAAGAAATCAAATATGTACAGGGAACTTCAAATAAAGTAAGTATGAATAACACCCTAATACATAGAATATGAAGAGTAATATTATTCGAGCCAACACTTATGCTACTTCTATCTACTAAAAGAGAGGAGAACAAAGTTAGAATATACTTACCTAAATGTGAACCTGTCATGATTCAATGTCTACCTTGGCCAATGGGGCTTCACAAGAGGTTGTTGTGGTTTTTAAGGATCACTTTGTTAGGCCAAAACATCCAAGACCTATCCACAAGATTAGATTCTCCAAAATAAGGAACCTAAGGTAAGACTCCTTAAGTAGAATGGTAGAAGATCAGATTGTGAAGAAGCATGAGTGAATAATAAATATTGATTGCATATCTTAATAATGATAAAAATGACCTTGTATATATAGGATTATTTCACCCAAAAATCATTTAGACATGTTAGTTGTACTTGGTCAACCTAGTCAACCTAGCACATTTTCAGGCTGATGCCTAAAGTCTATGCTAGGTTAGTCAGAAGGATAAAAAACCTAAAGAGCTAAAGTGACCCTCAACTGTACTAGGTTAACCAAGTGAACTTAGTTTGTTGAATAGGTCAAAAGGGTGCCAAGCAAGGAGAAGAAGGATAGAAAGAGGAAAATACTAGAGGAATGTGCAAGAGAGGATAAATAGATTAGGGAAAAGTTTTAGGAACTATTTGGATTGGTAATAATGTGAAAATAAGGGACAACAATCCTGTGAAGCACCAAATGTCTACCCACCCCTTTCCCAATACACCCCTTAAGGCATGCACTCAGAGATATTGAGTCATGATGGGTTCATGAAAGATGTAAAGAATTGGTACATGATAAAAGTTAAAAATATTATGTGTAAGTAGAGAAGAATAAAATAGAAGGTAAGGAGGCCTATAAGGGCATGAATACATGGGCATAATAGGTAGAATTAGAACAAAGGGAATACAAGCTAAGGAGTAAAGACAAACTTGGATTCCTTGGCATTATAATCATCATTTATAGGTTAGTGATGTAATTTAAATTCTTGTGGTATAATTTGATGGATTTTGGGAAAATAAATGATAAAGGTTTTATTAGTTTCAATTATTTTTGAATTTTTTAAAATTATGGGCTGAATATAGGGCCTTGTGGATGGCTTGGCCATCCACAGAACCCTACATCCAACCCAGATTAACCCTAAGAGGAATTATTAGAGATGTATTATTTATTTGATGGTTAAATTATCTCTATGAAATCTCTATAGTAATTCATTTTCAATTTGTATACCCTATGGATTTATTGTATGGCTATTTATTTTAAAGGGTATTTATAACTAGACTGGGTAGGAATTAGGACTTAGTTTATTTTATCAAATTAGTTTGGGGATATATCAATTAATGCTCAAACATAGATAAAATTCTTAATTGGTTATATAAGATTTGATTATGTATATACCTAACTTGGAATTTGGGTAAGGATGTTATGGGTTTTTTTTATAACAAATTTGATTATGTAGGAAAATGTATATACATACATACCCACACACACATGTGTTTGTGTACTTAGGATTAATGGCTCAATGATTTGTATATATATATAAATATATTTTAAGGTTAGGGCTTTATCAATGAAATATGTGTATTGGTTTTATAACTGATTTAAATTATATATATATTCTCAGGCTAAGGTCCTCAAATAAATTATGTGTGTATTATTTTTATACAGATTTATCAATTATGGATATGGGTTATATAGTTAGTCTCTATTACTAAATCCTATAACATATGCACACACGCATGTGCGCATGCATGCACGTGCACACACACACACACACACACACACACACACACACACAGAGAGAGAGAGAGAGAGAGAGAGAGAGAGAGAGAGAGAGAGAGAGAGAGAGAGAGAGAGAGAGAGAGAGAGAGAGAGAGAGAGAGAGAGAGAGAGAGAGAGAGAGAGAGAGAGAGAGAGAGAGAGAGAAGAGAGAGAGAGAGAGAGAGAGAGAGAGAGAGAGAGAATTTGGGTTAATTCTAATCAAACCATAAACATATAAAACATTGAAACTAGGTAATGATGCCAATGGTAGATATTTATTTGGGTATAAGTATAAACAATAATCCATGTATTCAAATTTATGTATAGATATATATAAAAAGGAAAATATTGATTTGGATGATTTTATGTTATATGTCTAGGCATTTTTTTGCATAATTACTTGTATGAGGCAATTATAAGTCTTAGATAGAGGATTAAATTCACAATATTCATAGGCATATATGGATTGCTTAGTCTCTATCTAATTCAATTTGGACTATATATTAAATAAGGTTGAGCTATATGATTATCAATTGAAATTGTTATGTGATATCTTATGGATTTTGTAAATAATAAGGTTGAATTATATTGTCATATAGTTCTCAATTTTTGGACATAGCCAACTAGGTATATAATATTTGATCATTTATTATGAAATTAATTCAAATAGTACTATGAATTAAGTGATTTGTGTATTTGAAATAATGGAATTGGTAAATCATTATTTGGCTATGTTTAAATTGTTAACCACATATATTCTATGCATTTTTAGTCAAAAAAATTAAAATGGGAATTATTTGGTATATTAAAGGTATTGAGATAATTAATTATAACCTAAATGTATACTGAGAGTATATGAGATACTCTAAGATCATGGATAGTGGATTGTCTACATAGAGTATAATGTATACATTCTTAGATTATGATTGTATAAAAATTTATATGTATACCTGAGAGTTTAAAAATAGTAAATGTATACATGGTATAAACATATAATTTGGTGACAATGTTATAAATCTAAGAATAAGTATACCATATATAAATGTATGCAGCTTATTGTATGCTGGTAAATATTATTATATAGTAGGATAAAATGGGGGTTTTGTTATATATTTAATGTTTAGATGAAACATTACAATAAAGTATTTATTTTTTTAAATATAGATCTTTTAAAGTTATTTTATGATTGGCTTTTGTTATATTTGGGGAATATAAACAAATAAATAAGTTATGATTGATGTTTTGTTTTTGTGGATGAAATAAAATTTAAAGTTACATTGTGATATTGAGTAACTTATAGCTTGGATATAATTCTTATCCAAATGGTACATTTATATTAAATATTATTTATGAATCTATTTATTATTTAGTAATAAATTAGATGATATTAGATTCATTGCATTAAATTTGATAGACTAAATATATGTATTTGATATTTCCATAATTATCATATTTATATATGTTAATAGAGAATATTTTGATTAAATATATTGGTTTTTATATTATAATATAATTTAACCAAATCTCACATTTATGACACTAAATATGTAGTGGACATATTCCACTAGATTAATTAGTGCCATCAGTGCAAGATGAGGTGTAATCTGATTGAGTGGTGTGTATGAAATCGATTAATCATAAAGATCATTAACTATTTTAAAAATTTATCTAAAGTAATGTTTATATTTAAACATTATCATTTCATGTGTTGATATAGTTTACATGTTTATGTGATATCATGTTAGAATATATTTCATTTTGGTATACATCATGTATTAGATATATTACAACACACAGGATCTAGTTTGTCACTCTAGATTCCTACATAGACATTATCTACCCATCCATGAAGGGAGGACCTTTACATTCTTGGGAGATAGTGCAGGGAATCAATGGTCCATGTTTGTTGTGTAAAATCATTCAGATGGTGTTCTCCCTCTTTGAAGTAGTACCACACTATAGACTACACTTTATATTATAGATAGATACTTGAGTCATGGAAACTCATGCTCTGTGGAATTTTATAGCATTGTATTATTATTTGAGACATTATTTATTACTAAAAATATAGTATTTATTTATTTATACATTTACATTAGTGGTTTTAATGTTGTATTAGCCATGGATGAAATTTTCTTATTACTTTAATGAAATAAATATAGTCTTTATTGTTTATTCAACATTGTTCATGATTTTTTATATCATTATCTTGGTGATAACTAGCTAAATAGATTAGCTATAAACATTATGGGGTTAACTATCATAATATATTTAGTTAAATATCACTTATTTAGATTTATTAAAATGAATCTATTAAATGAATATGTGGAATATATTTTCAATAAAAAACTACTCTATTCTGAGAAAACCTAG